>CM051239.1:11006721-11019221 GCA_027917425.1 Gastrophryne carolinensis | reverse complement strand
CTTCCCCCTTTCTTTTCCCAGTTCCCTTCCTATCTCTCTTTCTCTCTCTGGCCTTACCTCTGTCTATTTTCCCCACTGAGCTGTGGGGTCGCAGAGTAGGTGACTAGTAAGGAGCAGTCATGGGCTAGTAAGGAGCAGTCATGGCCTAGTAAGGAGCAGTCATGGCCTAGTATGGAGCAGTCATGGCCTAGTAAGGAGCAGTCATGGGTTAGTAAGGAGCAGTCATGGCCTAGTATGGAGCAGTCATGGCCTAGTATGGAGCAGTCATGGTCTAGTATGGAGAAGTCATGGCCTAGTAAGGAGCAGTCATGGCCTAGTAAGGAGCAGTCATGGCCTAGTAAGGAGCAGTCATGGCCTAGTAAGGAGCAGTCATGGCCTAGTAAGGAGCAGTCATGGCCTAGTATGGAGCAGTCATGGCCTAGTAAGGAGCAGTCATGGCCTAGTATGGAGCAGTCATGGCCTAGTAAGGAGCAGTCATGGCCTAGTATGGAGCAGTCATGGCCTAGTATGGAGCAGTCATGGCCTAGTAAGGAGCAGTTATGGCCTAGTAAGGAGCAGTCATGGCCTAGTATGGAGCAGTCATGGCCTAGTAAAGAGCGGTCATGGCCTAGTATGGAGAAGTCATGGGCTAGTAAGGAGCAGTCATGGTCTAGTAAGGAGCAGTCATGGCCTAGTAAGGAGCAGTCATGGCCTAGTATGGAGCAGTCATGGCCTAGTAAGGAGCAGTCATGGCCTAGTAAGGAGCAGTCATGGCCTAGTAAGGAGCAGTCATGGCCTAGTATGGAGCAGTCATGGCCTAGTAAGGAGCAGTCATGGCCTAGTAAGGAGCAGTCATGGGTTAGTAAGGAGCAGTCATGGCCTAGTATGGAGCAGTCATGGCCTAGTATGGAGCAGTCATGGTCTAGTATGGAGAAGTCATGGCCTAGTAAGGAGCAGTCATGGCCTAGTAAGGAGCAGTCATGGCCTAGTATGGAGCAGTCATGGCCTAGTAAGGAGCAGTCATGGCCTAGTAAGGAGCAGTCATGGCCTAGTATGGAGCAGTCATGGCCTAGTAAGGAGCAGTCATGGCCTAGTAAGGAGCAGTCATGGCCTAGTATGGAGCAGTCATGGCCTAGTAAGGAGCAGTCATGGCCTAGTATGGAGCAGTCATGGCCTAGTAAGGAGCAGTCATGGCCTAGTATGGAGCAGTCATGGCCTAGTATGGAGCAGTCATGGCCTAGTAAGGAGCAGTTATGGCCTAGTAAGGAGCAGTCATGGCCTAGTAAAGAGCGGTCATGGCCTAGTATGGAGCAGTCATGGGCTAGTAAGGAGCAGTCATGGTCTAGTAAGGAGCAGTCATGGCCTAGTAAGGAGCAGTCATGGCCTAGTAAGGAGCAGTCATGGCCTAGTATGGAGAAGTCATGGCCTAGTATGGAGCAGTCATGGCCTAGTAAGGAGCAGTCATGGCCTAGTAAGGAGCAGTCATGGCCTAGTAAGGAGCAGTCATGGCCTAGTATGGAGCAGTCATGGCCTAGTAAGGAGCAGTCATGGCCTAGTAAGGAGCAGTCATGGCCTAGTAAGGAGCAGTCATGGCCTAGTATGGAGCAGTCATGGCCTAGTAAGGAGCAGTCATGGCCTAGTAAGGAGCAGTCATGGCCTAGTAAGGAGCAGTCATGGCCTAGTATGGAGCAGTCATGGCCTAGTAAGGAGCAGTCATGGCCTAGTATGGAGCAGTCATGGCCTAGTAAGGAGCAGTCATGGCCTAGT
Organism: Gastrophryne carolinensis; assembly: GCA_027917425.1. Taxonomy (NCBI): domain Eukaryota; kingdom Metazoa; phylum Chordata; class Amphibia; order Anura; family Microhylidae; genus Gastrophryne; species Gastrophryne carolinensis. Next base: position 11,017,475 of record CM051239.1, on the reverse strand, counting down.
ATGGAGCAGTCATGGCCTAGTATGGAGCAGTCATGGCCTAGTAAGGAGCAGTTATGGCCTAGTAAGGAGCAGTCATGGCCTAGTAAAGAGCGGTCATGGCCTAGTATGGAGAAGTCATGGGCTAGTAAGGAGCAGTCATGGTCTAGTAAGGAGCAGTCATGGCCTAGTAAGGAGCAGTCATGGCCTAGTAAGGAGCAGTCATGGTCTAGTAAGGAGCAGTCATGGCCTAGTATGGAGCAGTCATGGCCTAGTAAGGAGCAGTCATGGCCTAGTATGGAGCAGTCATGGCCTAGTAAGGAGCAGTCATGGTCTACTAAGGAGCAGTCATGGCCTAGTAAGGAGCAGTCATGGTCTAGTAAGGAGCAGTCATGGCCTAGTATGGAGCAGTCATGGCCTAGTAAGGAGCAGTCATGGCCTAGTATGGAGCAGTCATGGCCTAGTAAGGGGCAGTCATGGCCTAGTAAGGAGCAGTCATGGCCTAGTAAGGAGCAGTCATGGCCTAGTATGGAGCAGTCATGGCCTAGTATGGAGCAGTCATGGCCTAGTAAGGAGCAGTCATGGCCTAGTAAGGAGCAGTCATGGTCTAGTAAGGAGCAGTCATGGCCTAGTATGGAGCAGTCATGGCCTAGTAAGGGGCAGTCATGGCCGAGTAAGGAGCAGTCATGGCCTAGTAAGGAGCAGTCATGGCCTAGTATGGAGCAGTCAGGGCCGAGTATGGAGCAGTCATGGCCTAGTATGGAGCAGTCATGGCCTAGTAAGGGGAAGTCATGGCCTAGTAAGGAGCAGTCATGGTCTAGTAAGGAGCAGTCATGGCCTAGTAAGGGGCAGTCATGGCCTAGTAAGGAGCAGTCATGGCCTAGTAAGGAGCAGTCATGGCCTAGTATGGAGCAGTCATGGCCTAGTATTGAGCAGTCATGGCCTAGTATGGAGCAGTCATGGCCTAGTATGGAGCAGTCATGGCCTAGTATGGAGCAGTCATGGCCTAGTATGGAGCAGTCATGGCCTAGTATGGAGCAGTCATGGCCTAGTAAGGAGCAGTCATGGCCTAGTAAGGAGCAGTCATGGTCTAGTAAGGAGCAGTCATGGCCTAGTAAAGAGCAGTCATGGTCTAGTAAGGAGCAGTCATGGCCTAGTATGGAGCAGTCATGGCCTAGTAAGGAGCAGTCATGGCCTAGTAAGGAGCAGTCATGGTCTAGTAAGGAGCAGTCATGGCCTAGTATGGAGCAGTCATGGCCTAGTAAGGGGCAGTCATGGCCTAGTAAGGAGCAGTCATGGCCTAGTAAGGAGCAGTCATGGCCTAGTATGGAGCAGTCATGGCCTAGTATGGAGCAGTCATGGCCTAGTATGGAGCAGTCATGGCCTAGTAAGGAGCAGTCATGGCCTAGTAAGGAGCAGTAATGGTCTAGTAAGGAGCAGTCATGGCCTAGTATGGAGCAGTCATGGCCTAGTAAGGGGCAGTCATGGCCTAGTAAGGAGCAGTCATGGCCTAGTAAGGAGCAGTCATGGCCTAGTATGGAGCAGTCATGGCCTAGTAAGGAGCAGTCATGGCCTAGTAAGGAGCAGTCATGGTCTAGTAAGGAGCAGTCATGGCCTAGTATGGAGCAGTCATGGCCTAGTAAGGGGCAGTCATGGCCGAGTAAGGAGCAGTCATGGCCTAGTAAGGAGCAGTCATGGCCTAGTATGGAGCAGTCATGGCCGAGTATGGAGCAGTCATGGCCTAGTATGGAGCAGTCATGGCCTAGTAAGGGGAAGTCATGGCCTAGTAAGGAGCAGTCATGGTCTAGTAAGGAGCAGTCATGGCCTAGTAAGGGGCAGTCATGGCCTAGTAAGGAGCAGTCATGGCCTAGTAAGGAGCAGTCATGGCCTAGTATGGAGCAGTCATGGCCTAGTATGGAGCAGTCATGGCCTAGTATGGAGCAGTCATGGCCTAGTATGGAGCAGTCATGGCCTAGTATGGAGCAGTCATGGCCTAGTATGGAGCAGTCATGGCCTAGTATGGAGCAGTCATGGCCTAGTAAGGAGCAGTCATGGCCTAGTAAGGAGCAGTCATGGTCTAGTAAGGAGCAGTCATGGCCTAGTAAAGAGCAGTCATGGTCTAGTAAGGAGCAGTCATGGCCTAGTATGGAGCAGTCATGGCCTAGTAAGGAGCAGTCATGGCCTAGTAAGGAGCAGTCATGGTCTAGTAAGGAGCAGTCATGGCCTAGTATGGAGCAGTCATGGCCTAGTAAGGGGCAGTCATGGCCTAGTAAGGAGCAGTCATGGCCTAGTAAGGAGCAGTCATGGCCTAGTATGGAGCAGTCATGGCCTAGTATGGAGCAGTCATGGCCTAGTAAGGAGCAGTCATGGCCTAGTAAGGAGCAGTAATGGTCTAGTAAGGAGCAGTCATGGCCTAGTATGGAGCAGTCATGGCCTAGTATGGAGCAGTCATGGCCTAGTAAGGAGTAGTCATGGCCTAGTATGGAGCAGTCATATCCTAGTATGGAGCAGTCATGGTCTAGTATGGAGAAGTCATGGCCTAGTAAGGAGCAGTCATGGCCTAGTATGGAGCAGTCATGGTCTAGTATGGAGCAGTCATGGCCTAGTATGGAGCAGTCATGGCCTAGTAAGGAGCAGTCATGGCCTAGTAAGGAGCAGTCATGGCCTAGTATGGAGCAGTTATGGCCTAGTAAGGAGCAGTCCTGGCCTAGTACGGAGCAGTCATGACCTAGTAAGGAGCAGTCATGGCCTAGTATGGAGCAGTCATGGCCTAGTAAGGAGCAGTCATTGCCTAGTATGGACCAGTCATGGGTTAGTAAGGAGCAGTCATGGCCTAGTATGGAGCAGTCATGGCCTAGTATGGAGCAGTCATGGTCTAGTATGGAGAAGTCATGGCCTAGTAAGGAGCAGTCATGGCCTAGTATGGAGCAGTCATGGTCTAGTAAGGAGCAGTCATGGCCTAGTATGGAGCAGTCATGGCCTAGTATGGAGCAGTCATGGCCTAGTAAGGAGCAGTCTTTGCCTAGTAAGGAGAAGTCATGGCCTAGTAAGGAGCAGTCAAGGCCTAGTATGGAGCAGTCATGGCCTAGTAAAGAGCAGTCATGGCCTAGTAAGGAGCAGTCATGGCCTAGTAAGGAACAGTCATGGCCTAGTATGGAGCAGTCATGGCCTAGTAAGGAGCAGTCATGGCCTAGTATGGAGCAGTCATGGCCTAGTAAGGAGCAGTCATGGCCTAGTATGGAGCAGTCTTTGCCTAGTAAGGAGAAGTCGTGGCCTAGTAAGGAGCAGTCATGGCCTAGTAAGGAGCAGTCATGGCCTAGTATGGAGCAGTCATGGCCTAGTATGGAGCAGTCATGGCCTAGTAAGGAGCAGTCATGGCCTAGTATGGAGCAGTCATGGGCTAGTATGGAGCAGTCATGGGCTAGTATGGAGCAGTCATGGCCTAGTAACGAGCAGTCTTTGCCTAGTAAGGAGAAGTCGTGGCCTAGTAAGGAGCAGTCATGGCCTAGTATGGAGCAGTCATGGCCTAGTAAAGAGCAGTCATGGCCTAGTAAGGAGCAGTCATGGCCTAGTAAGGAGCAGGCATGGCCTAGTATGGAGCAGTCATGGCCTAGTAAGGAGCAGTCATGGCCTAGTATGGAGCAGTCATGGTCTAGTATGGAGCAGTCATGGCCTAATAAGGAGCAGTCATGGCCTAGTATGGAGCAGTCATGGCCTAGTATGGAGCAGTCATGGCCTAGTATGGAGCAGTCATGGCCTAGTAAGGAGCAGTTATGGCCTAGTATGGAGCAGTCATGGCCTAGTAAGGAGCAGTCATGGCCTAGTATGGAGCAGTCATGGCCTAGTAAGGAGCAGTCATGGCCTAGTAAGGAGCAGTTATGGCCTCGTATGGAGCAGTCATGGCCTAGTAAGGAGCAGTCATGGCCTAGTACGGAGCAGTCATGGCCTAGTATGGAGCAGTCATGGCCTAGTAAGGAGAAGTCATGGCCTAGTATGGAGCAGTCATGGTCTAGTATGGAGCAGTCATGGCCTAGTAAGGAGCAGTCATGGCCTAGTATGGAGCAGTCATGGCCTAGTAAGGAGCAGTCATGGCCTAGTATGGAGCAGTCATGGCCTAGTAAGGAGCAGTCATGGCCTAGTATGGAGCAGTCATGGCCTAGTATGGAGAAGTCATGGCCTAGTAGGAGGGCAGTCGTGGCCTAGTATGGAGCAGTCATGGCCTAGTAGGAGGGCAGTCGTGGCCTAGTATGGAGCAGTCATGGCCTAGTAAGGAGCAGTCATGGCCTAGTAAGGAGCAGTCATGGCCTAGTAAGGAGCGTTCATGGCCTAGTATGGAGCAGTCATGGCCTAGTAAAGAGCAGTCATGACCTAGTATGGAGCAGTCATGGTGTAATATGGAGCAGTCATGGCTTAGTAAAGAGCAGTCATGGCCTAGTATGGAGGAGTCATTCCCCTCGATTCAAAGAGGAAAAGTTAATTGATTTTGTATCGAAAATCGTAAGTTTGGGTGGGTATTAGTCATTTTTTCCTGTTTTTTTGGCCATTTCCGACTCGCACGAGCCTACGTACGAATGCGTATATGCTCTTACGATCAGCGGAAGTTCGTTCCTAAATTTTAGGATCAAAACGTAAAACTTAGGATCAAATCCAAAAACTTACGATCAAAACGTAAAACTTAGGATAATTGGATGTGTTTAGGTGTGATTCAGAGAAACCTCTAAACGCGTTTTAAAAGAAAGCCACAGCCGACACCTTTTAGCAGCCGGATTGCTGTTCGTGAACAGGTTTTTTGGCTATGTGGAGGAGTCTGCGCGTCTTGTGCTCCAATGAACTGCATGTATCAGCATGGCCGAGGCCATTAATTGTATGGCAATGCATACCTGATTCATGTATGCCTTATAAAAGCATTTTAATGTGGACCTTAATTAGTCCTTTGCATGTAAACCTTTATTTTGCAATATATTTGCGTTAATTAAAGAAACTTATGTCCTTTGTTATTTATTTTAAAATTGATGTACTAGAATAATATTTTTAGATTGCATTTATTGGTGTAGTTGTTTACCTTTGCTTTGTTTAATTATTTAACCACATCTTTGGTCAGATGCATCACACTTACTGAGGAGAGGAGAGCGGGATAAAGTGCAGGATGTGGGTTACTGCTGTATTTTGCCCCCAGAGCTGGGGGCACGGACAGTCACAAGGCCCTTTCTGTTTGCAGGCTGCCCGAGAATACCTGAGTCGCCATCTTGGCTGTTTCTAGACTCATAACATGCAGAAGTTGCTGGGTGTTTTTTAATATTTGAGAGCAATCTGTATGTAGAGGGTGTGGGTAACCACACACAAAAAATTTAAGTTGTACCATTTGAAGCCAAAATACTAAAATTAAATCAACAAGTAAAAAATGCAAGTTAACTAAAAATTAAACAAAGTAAGATTTTATTATGCAAATGCATTCATTAATGGTTGGTTTCTACAAAATGAATGAAATAAAGAAAAATAAGACCAAATATTTAGAATGCACTTTAATGAGGTAAGTTTGTAGTGCGGAGCCGCAAGATCAGAAGGATTTACGTCCAGACAAAAAAGGAAAAAGGGCAAAACCAATGTTGCAACCTGAGAAATGAAACGGAAAATTCAGGATGGAAACTGACATAGGTCTGATTCCCGAACTGCCATACGAACGGACGTACATTTTAGGATAGAAACGTATTTGCTTATTGAATCACTCGCAAGTTCATACGAACGCACGAGCGGACGTGAAAAATAGGATGATCGTGACCCAAATCCAAGCTGTTACATGTTTCTTTGAATCAACCCAATTGTCTAGTAAGGAGCAGTCATGGCCTAGTATGGAGCAGTCATGGCCTAGTAAGGAGCAGTCATGGCCAAGTAAGGAGCAGTCATGGCCTAGTATTGAGCAGTCATGGCTTAGTATGTAGCAGTTGTGGCCTAGTAAGGAGCAGTCATGGCCTAGTAAGGAGCAGTCATGGCCTAGTATTGAGCAGTCATGGCTTAGTATGTAGCAGTTGTGGCCTAGTAAGGAGCAGTCATGGTCTAGTAAGGAGCAGTTATGGCCTAGTATGGAGCAGTCATGGCCTAATAAGGAGCAGTCATGGCCTAGTAAGGAGCAGTCATGGCCTAGTATGGAGCAGTCATGGCTAAGTATGTAGCAGTTGTGGCCTAGTAAGGAGCAGTCATGGTCTAGTAAGGAGCAGTCATGGCCTAGTAAGGAGCAGTCATGGCCTAGTATGGAGCAGTCATGGCTAAGTATGTAGCAGTTGTGGCCTAGTAAGGAGCAGTCATGGTCTAGTAAGGAGCAGTCATGGCCTAGTAAGGAGCAGTCATGGCCTAGTAAGGAGCAGTCATGGCCTAGTAAGGAGCAGTCATTCCCCTCGATTCAAAGAGCAAAAGTTAATTGATTTCGGATCTAGAATCCTAAGTTTGGGTGGGTTTTTGTCATTTTTTCCTGTTTTTTTGGCCATTTCCGACTCGCACGAGCCTACGTACGATTTCGTATATGCTCTTACGATCATCGGAAGTTCGTTCCTAAATTGTAGGATCAAATCCTAAAACTTAGGATCAAAACCTAAAACTTAGGATCAAAACCTAAAACTTAGGATCAAAACCTAAAACTTAGGATCAAAACCTAAAACTTAGGATCAAAACCTAAATCTTAGGATCAAAACCTAAAACTTAGGATAATCGGATGTGTTTACGTGTGATTCAGAGAGCAGTTTTCCAACCTCTAAATACGTTTTAAAAGAAAGCCACTGCCGACACCTTTTAGCAGTCGGATTGCTGTTCTTGAACAGGTTTTTTGGCTATGTGGAGGAGTCTGCGCGTCTTGAGCTCCAATGAACTGCATGTATCAGCATGGCCGAGGCCATAAATTGTATGGCAATGCATACCTGATTCATGTATGCCTTATAAAAGCATTTTAATGTGGACCTTAATTAGTCCTTTGCATGTAAACCTTTATTTTGCAATACATCCATATATTTGCGTTATTTAAAGAAACTTATGTCCTTTGTTATTTATTTTTAAATTGATGTACTAGAATAATATTTTTAATTTGAATTTATTGGTGTAGTTGTTTACCTTTGCTTTGTTTAATTATTTTAGCTCATCTTTGGTCAGATGCATCACACTTACTGAGGAGAGGAGAGCGGGATAAAGTGCAGGATGTGGGTTACTGCTGTATTTTGCACAGACACAGCAGAGCTGGGGGCACGGAAAGGTCAGAAATCAAAGAATGCAGAGCAACACAGTCACAAGGCCCTTTCTGTTTGCAGGCTGCCCGATAATACCTGACCCGCCATCTTGGCTGTTTCTAGGCTCATAACATGCAGAAGTTGCTGGGTGTTTTTTTATATTTGAGAGAAATCTGTATGTAGAGGGTGTGGGTAACCACACCAAAAATTTTAAGTTGTACCATTTGAAGCCAAAATATTAAAATTAAATCAACAAGTAAAAAATGCAAGTTAACTAAAAATTAAACAAAGTAAGATTTACTTATGCAAATGCATTCATTAATGGTTGGTTACTACAAAATGAATGAAATAAAGAAAAATAAAAAACCAAATATTTAGAATGCACTTTAATGAGGTAAGTTTGTAGTGCGCAGCCGCAAGATCAGAAGGATTTACGTCCAGACAAAAAAGGAAAAAGGGCAAAACCAATGTTGCAACCTGAGAAATGAAACGGAAAATTCAGGATGGAAACTGACATAGGTCTGATTCGCGAACTGCCATACGAACTGACCTAAATTTTAGGATAGAAACGTATTTGCTTATAGAATCACTCGCAAGTTCATACGAGCGCACGAGCGTTCGGGAAAAATAGGATGATCGGCACCAAAATCAAAGCTGTTACATGTTTCTTTGAATCGACCCTATTGTCTAGTAAGGAGCAGTCATGGCCTAGTATGGAGCAGTCATGGCTTAGTATGAAGCAGTTGTGGCCTAGTAGGAGGGCAGTCATGGCCTAGCGAGAAGCAGTAATGGCCTAGTAAGGAGCAGTTATGGCCTATTAAAGAGCAGTCATGGCCTAGTAAGGAGCAGTTATGGCCTAGTAGGGGGCAATTGTGGCCAAGTAAGGGGGCAGTCGTGGTTTAGTAAGGAGCAGTCGTAGCCTTGTAAGGGGCAGTTGTGACCTAATATGGAGCAGTCATGGCTAGTAAAGAGCAGTCATGGCCTAGTATGGAGCAGTTGTGGCGTAGTAAGGAGCAGTTGTGGCCTAGTAGGGGGCAATTGTGGCCAAATAAGGGGGCAGTCATTTCCCAATGGTAATGATCTTGTGACTGGAGGGTTGTTGGTACGATTCCCGGCTGGGACATGACTGGAGTGAGCAAGGCACCTAACCCTGCAGCTGCTCCCCGGGGTACCATGGTTTGCTCATCCCAACGTTCCAGGCATGTGCACACTCACTGTACGAATGGGTTACATGCAGAGGAAAAACCTCTATGTGTGCGCAAGCATACAATGGATGTATATAACCAGAATTACAAAAACAAAAGCTGAACCACACCCCAAAAGCCTGTCCACATGGCCCTAGAGTCTAAAAGATCTCCAGGGCCGTGTGAAAGCCCTCCCTACGGCTCCTGATTCGGGATGCCCCCTCCCAGTTCCATTAATCACCTCTTTCTGGAAATCCCATAGCGCCATAGGCCCCTGCTGCCATCCTCTGTGTAATGTTACACTGTTTCATAAAAGCTCGGGCACGCTGGGGCTTGTAGTTCCTCAACACATCCCGAGCACTCAGCATGGCTTTAACATGAGCCGTTGCTTAGTTTTTTTTTCTTCCAGCCGGATTCTTTCCCGGCGCGTCATGGCTTTACTAACGTCTGCCACAAGTACAGCCGGGGCCCGGGTGCGCTGCGCAGCCACCGCACATGTGTTTTTCATATATGTGCAGCTCTGCCTGCTAAAGAGTTTTAGTACTGAATTTATTGCCTTCCCCCCAAACCGGATAACTCATTGCATGTGACCGTCCCCTTGTTGCCGACCCTTCCCCCATACTCTAATATTATCCATACAGTAGCTCATACCTCCCAAGTGTCCCTGATTTGGAGGGACTGTCCCTCTTTTGAATCAGTGCCTCTCTGTCCCTCGTTGTTCTCATTTGTCCCTCTTTTGAGTCCATGTCCCTCATTGTTCTTCTCTGTCCCTCTTTATTCTAATTTGTCCCTCTTTTGATTCCATGTCCCTCATTGTTCTTCCCTGTGCCTCTGCTGCAGATCTTCAGCAATAAATTATTCTTTCGCCTATTCAAAGTGTTTATATTGTAACTGTTACATCCTATCTCCTATCCATCAATCAATGAGGGGGCGTGGCTTCATTTAACAATTGTCCCTCTTTCCCACCCTGAAAAGTTGGGAGGTATGCGCATGCGCGGGCTCTCGTCCAATCAAAGGCAGGTGCGTGCATATGAATGCTCGGCAATACAGGGCTGTTTAGACGCAGAGCTCGGTGATCGGGAGCAGCCGCATCCCCGGTGCCCTTTAGATTGGGAAGCGCTCCCCCGTCTATCTGAATGGGTAGCGCGCCTCAGCCCAGAGATGCCTGGGACGACGTTGCCCAGGGTGAGTTTTGCGGCGACCCAGGGGGTCCACACAGTGGGGCATCCCAATTTGGGATGCACCAGAGGAAGGCAAGTGGTCATCCCTGGAGTCTAAAATACTCATCAGAGTTTAAAGCAAAGCAAAACCCTAGTAACCCAGCTTTAGAGCCCAGAGGACTCATTCAGCTTGCCCCAGTGGCCATCCCTGGAGTCTAAAATACTCGTCAGAGTTTAAAGCAGAGCAAAACCCTAGTAACCCAGCTTTAGAGCCTAAAGGACTCACGCAGCTTGCCCCTGGGGCATTCCAATTTGGGAAACCCCTTCGACCGCCAATAAACTTACCGCTGGGGCTGATTCTTTTTCATTTGCATGGGGCTCAGGCCTCTGATTAGCTGGTGGCAGGTGCATGCAGCAGAGCGCAATTTTTTACATTCAGAAATCATTTATGGACATGAACATTTACAGCGGTAAGCTCTCATTGGACAAAAGCTCGCACATGTGCTGTGGGTGCGTGGATCAAGGTGAGTTAATGGGCGGTTGCGGTTCCCCAGCCGAGGCGCTCACCTGTGCCAGGCTTACCTGAATGGCTGGTGCATGCATGCTCATTCATATGCACTACATAACACTGTAATTGGAGGAGAGCCCACGCATGCGCCATGGGATGGCCGGTAAGGTCAGAAAATTTGGTGAACTGGGGGTTTCACACAGCATGGGCACCCAAATTGGTATGCCCCAGAGGCATGGATCAAAACCCAGGTTTTGGTCCACTTTAAATGTGCAGAGAAAGGGTCTCCGGCGTTTTTAAAGCAACCTAGATGAAAGCTGAATGTTTTGGGCTGCTTTACAGGGGCGTGCCATTTCGGGTTCCCAGTGCATGTGAACTCCCCTCGGTTCATCTTAATCTTCTCTCTTATTTTGGGATGCCCCTGTTTGTGCTCTTTCCTCAGTTCACTGGTAACTCTTAATTCTCGGTCTTATGGCACCTCTGGTTTTGGGATGCCCCTGTGTGTGCACTTCCCTTGGTTCGCTGGTAACTCACCTCCATCCTCGGTCTTATGGCACCTCTGGTTTGGGGATGCCCCTGTGTGTGCACTTCCCTTGGTTCGCTGGTAACTCACCTCCATCCTCGGTCTTATGGCACCTCTGGTTTTGGGATGCCCCTGTGTGTGCACTTCCCTCGGTTCACTGGTAACTCACCTCCATTCTCAGTCTTATTGCAC
>CM051239.1:10981721-10999221 GCA_027917425.1 Gastrophryne carolinensis | reverse complement strand
ACAGCGCCCGACGCTCACCAGACGCTGCCAGCCGCTACGAGGTGCCACCTGGCGCTATCCCTTCATGAATAAACCCCAAATTAGCGAACATTTTAGTCTTTTTGGAAAGGCTGATTCATCATTAACGCCAGGTAGCGACAGATGAGCGTCTGTAGCAGGCATTGTCAGAGCGCCCGCTAGTAGTCGCTGTGTTCGCCCGTGGGTCGATACTTCATAGCGACTCAGTCGGTGTTCAGTAATGTTGAATACATTGTGAGGAGTCGCTATTTGACCATTACAGCGCTGTATGGGAGCGCATGGTAGCGACTGCTCATAGCGACCGACACAATATTCAGCAAAAAAACAGCCTCGAAAAACTCTGACGCAGAAAAATGCTTCTCTGGAGCCCAGAGCGCAGGAGGCGGTGTGATTAAAGTCTGTTTTCCAGCATCTATCCACTAGTAACAAAGCGAAAACATATGGAATTACATTGTAACAACATTGTAACATGAACACTTTAATGGCAGAGCTGTGATGTCATTTCTGAAGAAATAGATAAAAAAATGTGAAAAAAATGCTTTTTCAATGCCAGAAGAGGTCACAGAATTATTTGTGATTTTTGGAAAAAAATAAAAAAAACAAAAACCCAGTTTAAAGAGAAGAAAAGTATCGTCCATTGAAATGTATGGGAGAGCGACAGGTAGCGAGGGGTCATACCTGGCGCTGTGCAAGGCTGAACACCGGCGCTGTTCGCTGAGGCTGTGAAAATGATGAATCGGACGCTACATGGCGCTATCCCAGTCGCTAAACAGATTCTGCTTGATAAATGTGTAATTGCTGCCGTGTCCGGCGTTCACCTGTCGCTACCTCTCATTAACCAGCCAGTACCTGACGCTTTCAGGGTTTTTTCTCCTAAAGGGACTTTTTTACTGTCTGTTTGTCTATTAGGTGGAGGAACGTTGTAAGTTTCCCTGGAGGTTTCTATGTGTGTGAGGAAACATTACCGGCATGTGGAAGCCATTAGTGGCTGCTTGGGGTTATGTGTATGTTTTTTTTTTTTTTTAACGTGCACCATTACCCTGCGTTTGTTGCTTTTGCGTTAACTTATACAAACTTGGCAACAAGCCATCTAATGGGAAGATAAATACCAACCTCCACCTGACAAAGGTCACACACCCTGAGAGGTGCAAAGACAAGTGCCCACTAACCTGATGGTATTGCCAGGATGTGTGGGGCCCAGCAGCAGAACTGACTCTAGGGGCCCAGCACACACTGCCACATATAAGCTATACATAGAGGCTGATCCATTACTAGCGCCAGGTATCGGCAGATGAGCGTCTGTATAGCGACGCTAAGCGCGACCGCTAGTAGATGCTGGTGTGCAGGTATTGGGCCCTGTAACAGAGCACCTCGGTCGCTCTAGTAACCTGTCCGGCTTTGATGAATGTGATGTATGTTGGGCGCAGACGCCACGCACATCCAGCATAGAGCTCCTCCATGTGCAATGTGCGGGATACGTGGAGGCTGATCCATTACTAGCGCCAGGTATCGGCAGATGAGCGCCTGTATAGCGACGCTTAGCGCGACCGCTAGTAGATGCTGGTGTGCAGGTATTGGGCGCTGTAACAGAGCACCTCGGTCGCTCTAGTAACCTGTCTGGCTCTGATGAATGTGATGTATGTTGGGCGCAGACGCCACGCGCATCCAGCATAGAGCTCCTCCATGTGCAATGTGCGGGATACGTGGAGGCTGATTCATTACTAGCGCCAGGTATCGGCAGATGAGCGTCTGTATAGCGGCGCTTAAAGCGACCGCTAGTAGACGCTGTGATCGGCTATCGGGCGCTGTAACAGAGCGCCTCAGTCGCTGTAGTAACCTGGCCGGCATTGATGAATGAGATGTATGTTGGGCGCTCTAACACCAGTACAGCACTGCAGCTAGCGAGAGGTAGCGAAAGCTCAGTGCGACCGGCTCTTGGCGCTCCACACCATACTTATCAAAAAAATACACACACACAGCGTCGGCGCCCTAAATCTGGGCGCTGTAGCATAGAGCGCCAGACGCTGTGTGATTAAAGTCTGTTTTTTGAACACATATCCACCAGTAACAAAGCGAAAACACATGGAATGACATTGTAATAACATTGTGACAATAACACTTTAGTGCCAGACCTGTAATGACCATTCTGCATAAAAATAATAAAAACAAAAAAAATGTATAAAAGTGTTTGTTTGCAGCCAGGAGACGTCACACAATGATTGGAGCAAAAAATATATATAAATAAAAAATGTCAAACTCGCTGTTTAAACACAAGCAAATAACCGGGCATTGAAATGTATGGGAGAGCGACACTGAGCGACAGGTAATATTATTATACACATGTATTATTATTACAGGTGTATAGCGCCGGCGCTCTGGAAGCTAGAGTAATAATACATGTGACGCTACATGGCGCTGTTAGAGTCGCTCACCAGATTCACTTTCTTAAATGTGGTTTTGCGTACAGCGCTCGGCGTTCACCAGACGCTGCCTGCCGCTACGAGGCGCTACCTGCCGCTATCCCTTCTTAAATAACCCCCATAGTCAAGAGACCCACCAGGAGATTCCCTGCTAACCTGTGGGCCAGTCTGATCCTGCACATTGGGTACCAGCTGGCAGCCACAGGGCTTTCTCTTTTCCACCTTTTCACTTTCTATCTAGTCTTTCTATTTCCGCACTTCCATTTTCTTCCTCCCTTTCTTGCACTTGCTCCATCCATCTCTTTTTTGTCCCTCTCTTTTATCTACTTCCCCCTTATTCTCTCTTTTCCATGTTGTCTTCTTTCTCTCTCTCTTTTATCCCCTCCCTCTTTTCCACATTTTCTTCTCTTCCTCTCTCTGTCTCGCTCTTTTACACACATTTCTTCTCTCAAATAATTGTGTCACCTCTCATGGCATATTAAAAGTTTTTCTTTATTTTTTATATTTTTATGCAGAATTGTCATTGCAGGTCCGGCATTAAAGTGTCACAATGTCACAGTGTAACAGATTAAAGTCTGATTCTGATCACATATCCACCAGTAACAAAGCGAAAACACATGGAATGACATTGTTATAACACTGTGACATTAACACTTTAGTGCCAGACCTGTAATGACAATTCTCCATAAAAATATAAAAAGTCAAAAACATTTATAAAAGTGTTTGTTTGCAGCAAGGAGAGGTCACACAATGATTGGAGCAAAAGAAAAAAGATTAAGAGGCCGATTCATTAATAGCGGCAGGTAGCAACAGATGAGCGACTGTAGCGGCATTTTCACAGCGCCCGCTAGTAGTCGCTGTGCTTGGCCGTTCTTCGGTTCTTGATAGCGACTCAGTCGGTGTGCGGTAATGTTGAATATTGGGTGAGGAGTCGATATTTGACAGGTTCCGCGCTGTATGGGAGCGCATGATAGCGACTGGCCCTAGCGAACGGCTCCCACCATATTCATTAACAAATCACGCTCAAAAAATTCTCGCGCTGTGAAATGCTTGTTTAAACCCCAGAGCGCTGGCGGCGATGGGTTAAAAGTAGTTTTTTAACCCCCAAACAACCATATTTTTGGAAACCAAAATAAACAAGTTTTTATAAATATTTTGTAATATGAATACATTAATATCAGACCTGTAATATCAATTCTGCACAAAGTTTTTTTTTTTTTTTTTACCTTAAAAAATTATCTAACATGGCAGAAGTGGTCACAGAATTTTTCACATTTAAAAAAAAAAATAAAAATAAATTAATAACAATTAATTATGAATATTTAAAGATTGTTCCATTGAAATGCATTGGAGAGCGCCAGGTAGCGAGAGGTCATACCTGTCGCTGTTCAAGGTCAGACGCTGGCGCTGGGGGCTGAGGCTGGAATAATGATGAATGAGTCGCTATATGGCGCTATCTCAGTCGCTAAGCAGGATCGGCTTGATAAATGTGTGATTGTGGTGGGGAGCCGGCGTTCTCGTGGCGGTGAGCGTCATTACCGGCCGCTCACCAGTCGCTACCTGTCGCTATCCCTTGTTAAATAAGGGCCTTAGAGGCTGATTCATTAATAGCGGCAGGTAGCGACAGACGAGCTTCTGTTGCAGGCATTTTCAGAGCGCCCGCTAGTAGTCGCTGTGCTCAGCCGTGGGTCGCTAGTTTATAGCGACTCAGAGGCCGATTCATTAATAGCACCAGGTAGCGACAGATGAGCGACTGTAGCGTGATTTTTTTCAGCGCCAGCCAGTATTCGCTGTGCTTGGCCGGCATTAGCTTGATGACAGCGACTCAGTCGGTGTGCGGTAATGTTGAATACGGGCTGGGGAGTCGCTGTTTCACAGGTCCAACGTTGTATGTGAGCGCCTGACAACGAATGGCCAGAGTGAACGGCTAGCTTCATATTCATCAAAAAATCACGCTCCGAATGTGCTGTCGCTGTCCATTCCTTGTTTAAACCCCAGAGCGCTGGCGGCGATGTGTATTAACTAGTTTTTAACCCCTAAACAACCATATTTTTTGAATGTAACATTCTACATGTTTTTAGAATCATTTTGTAATATGAATACATTAATCTCAGACCTGTTAGATCAATTCTGCACATATTTTTTTTTTTTTTTTTAACTTAAAAATAAATCCTAACATTGCAGAAGTGGTCTCCGATTTTTTGACATTAAAAAAATGTAAAAAAAAATTATTACCAATTAATCATGAATTATTATAGATTGCTCCATTGAAATGCATTGGACATCGCCAGGGAGCGACAGCTCATACCTGGCGCTGTGAGGGAATTTGCAGCGGCGCTGTTCGGTCCAGGCGGCTTCATGATGAATGCCGCGCTAGCCGTCGCTCTCGCCGGCGCTAACCTCATTTTGCTTGATAAATGCGTCATTGTGACCGCCACCGGGCGTACTTGAGTCGGTAGTCGCCGTTAGCTGCCGCTACCTGGCGCTCGTCGGACACTACCTGGCGCTATCGCTTGATGAATAAGGGCATCAGTCGCTGTTCAGTAATGTTGAATACATTGTGAGGAGTCGCTATTTGACCAGTACAGCGCTGTATGGGAGCGCATGGTAGCGACTGCTCATAGTCACCGACTCACACCATATTCAGCAAAAAAACAGCCTCACAAATCTCTGGAGCAGAAAAATGCTTCTCTGAAGCCCAGAGCGCAGGAGGCTGTGTGATTAAAGTCTGTTTTTCAGCATCTATCCACTAGTAACAAAGCGAAAACATATGGAATTACATTGTAGCAACATTGTAACATGAACACTTTAATGGCAGAGCTGTGATGTCATTTCTGAGGAAATTTTTAAAAAATCATAAAAATGTGAAAAAAACTGCCTTTTCAATGTCAGGAGAGGTCACAGAATAATTTGTGATTTTTTTGGCAAAAAAAACAACCAAAAACCCGGTTTAAAGAGAAGAAAAGGATCCTCCATTGAAATGTATGGGAGAGCGACAGGTAGTGAGAGGTCATACCTGGCGCTGTGCAAGGATGAACGCTGGTGCTGTTCGCTGAGGCTGTGAAAAGGATGAATCAGACGCTACATGGCGCTATCCCAGTCGCTAAACAGATTCTGCTTGATAAATGTGGAATTGCTGCCGTGTCCGGCGTTCACCAGTCGCTATCTGTCGCTACCTCTCATTAACCAGGCGCTACCTGACGCTATCCCTTCTTAAATAAGGGCCTAAATTGCCAGACACGCTGTTTATACACAACTAATGAAAGCCCATTGAAATGTATGGGAGAGCGACACTGAGCGACAGGTAATACCATTGTTGTAACACTGTGACATTAACACTTTAGTGCCAGACCTGTAATGACAATTCTGTATAAAAATATAAAAAATTACAAAATGTATAAAAGTGTTTGTTTGCAGCCGGGAGACGTCACACAATGATTGGAGCAAAAAAATAAAAAATGACATTGTGTGACGTCTCCTGGCTGCAAACAAATACTTTTATACTTTTTGTAATTTTTAATCTACTTCCCCCTTATTCTCTCTTTTCCACATGTTCTTCTCTTCCCCCCTCTGTCTCGCTCTTTTACACACATTTCTTCTCTCTCTGTTTTTTTTTTTTTACAGCTTAAAAAAAAGAGGGGACGCCCCACTGTGCGAAACCCTTCCAGGTCACCAGAATTGACTCACCTCTACCCGGTCCTCTGGCACATGCGCGGCCTCTCATCCAATCAGCGCGCTCAGATCTGCTCCCGCCCCTTGGTCTAAGGCCAGTGGATCCGAACGCGCTGGCGGCCGCATCCCCCGCTACCCTCTAACAGGGAGCGAGCCATTCACAAATGCCTGGTGCGGACAAGCGCCCTGCTAAAGGGACAGCGGGGATGCGGCCACTGCTCGCGCCAGACCAGGAAAGAAAAGACCTGGGGCTTTTACACTTTTACACAGTGTGGCATTGCCCCGGGGGGGCGAGTATGCCTGCCCTGGAGTTACATAGACTTCAGAGTGGGTTTTGGTCCACTTTAAGCATCTTTCCGGTGGCTATAGCGCCAGTTTTCTTTTATTTTGGGTTTTCAGTCCCTTTGAAGTGGAATAAATCCCAGGATTTTGTCTTTCCCAGGTTTTGTTCCGTGCCCCTCTGGGCATCCAGAATTGGGATGCCCCACTGTGTGAAACCCTCCAGTTGGCCCAGTAAAACTCACCTTTCCTCGCTCCAATGGCACATTCGCGGGCTCTCGCCCAATCAGAGCCCTTTGCCGCGTTTACATCCTTTGGAAAAGGGCTGCCATTGACTTCAATGGGGAGCGCGCGCTGTCGCATCCCCCCATATCCCCGGCAGCGATAACTGAACTTTTCAGGGTGGGAAAGAGGGACAATTGCTAAATTAGGCCACGCCCCCTCACTGAGGGATGATGAACCCACGCCACCTCATTAAGGGATGACGAAGCCACGCCCCCTCATTGGGGGATGATGAAGCCACGCCCCCATCGAAGGATGATGAAGCCACGCCCCTCATTGAGGGATGGATGAAGCCACGTCCCCTCATTAAGGGAGGATGAAGTCACGCCCCTTCATTGAGGGATGGATGAAGCCACACCCCCTCATTAAGGGATGGATGAAGCCACACCCCCTCATTGAGGGATGAATGGGAGATAGACATACCTCCCAACTGTCCCTCATTTGGAGGGACTGTCCCTCTTTTGAGTCCATGTCCCCCTGTCCCTCATTGTTCTTCTGTTTTCCTCTTTGAGGTGTAACTGTTACATCCTATCTCCTATCCATCAATTAATGAGGGGGCGTGGCTTCATTTAATGATTGTCCCTCTTTCCCACCTTGATAAGTTGGAAGGTATGGATAGGGTGTAACAGTTACAACAATAGAAACACTTTGAATGGGCAAATGAACCTTTTTCTTGCTGCAGATCTGCATGTTACACCTCAAAGAGGGACAATATGTAAATGAGGGATGGGTGAAGCCACACCCCCTCATTGAGGGATGATGAAGCCATGCCCCTTATTGAGGGATGGATGAAGCCACACACCCTCCTTGAGGGATAATGAAGCCACGCCCCCATCATTGAGGGATGAATGCAGCCACGCCCCCTCGTTGAGGGATGGATGAAGCCACGCCCCCCGTTGAGGGATGGATGAAGCCACGCCCCCTCATTGAGGGATGGATGAAGCCACGCCCCCTCATTGAGGGATGGATAGGAGATACATTGTAACAGTTACAACAATAGAAACATTTTGAATAGGCAAATGAATCATTTATTGCTGCAGATCTGCATGTTACACCTCAAAGAGGGACAAATGAGAACAACGAGGGACAGAGGGATATGGACTTAAAAGAGGGACAGTCCCTCCAAATCAGGGACACTTGGGAGGTATGGCTGGGGTGGCACCCATGTCGCCGAGGATGCTGCAGCGTGTGCCCCCCATTGTAAACAATAGGAGCCATTTGCCGAAAGGAGCGGGGTGGGGAAAGGTGAGCAATTATCAGTGCTCCGGGGTAAAAAAAAAATCTTAGCTTCCAGGCCGGCCGCTGGTGGGTTTTGTTCCGCTTTAAATCAGATGTTGGTCAGTGAGTCTGAAGGCCGGAAGAAACAGATCTATGGTAAGTGAGTATGAAGCAGAACTAAAAGACAAAAGGCAGATGCGGGGGGGGGGGGGAGGGGGCTGGTGAGTACTGTCTATGGGGGTTATTTAAGAACGCATAGCGGCAGGTAGCGCCTCGTAGCGTCAGGCAGCTTCTGGTGAACGCCGGGCGCTGTACGCAAAACCACCATTTATGAAAGCGAATCTGGTGAGCGCCTCTAACAGCGTCATGTAGCGTCCGATTCATCATCACAGACAGCTCAGCGTATAGCGCTGGCGCTCTAGCTTCCAGAGCGCCTGGTATTACCTGTCGCTATCTGTCGCTCTCCCATACATTTCAATGGACGTTACATTTCTTCTCTTTAAACAGGGTTTTATTTTAATTTTTTAAATTATCAAATCATTGTGTGACGTCTCCTGGCTGCAAACAAACACTTTTAGAAACTTTTGTGACTTTTTATATTTTTATGCAGAATTGTCATTGCAGGTCTGGCACTAAAGTGTTAATGTCACAGTGTTATAACAATGTCATCCCATGTGTTTTCGCTTTGTTACTGGTGGATATGTGTTCAAAAACAGACTTTAATCACACAGCCTATGGCGCTCTATGCTACAGCGCCCAGATACAGAACGCCGACGCTGTGTGTGTGTCTGTTTTTTTGTTGAATATGCCGGTCGCATTGAGCTGGCGCTACCTCTCGCTCCCTGCAGCGCTGTACTGGTGTTAGAGCGCCCAACATTCATCAATGCCGGCCAGGTTGCTACAACGACTGAGGCGCTCTGTTACAGCGCCCGATAGCCAATCACAGTATATACTAGCGGTCGCTCTAAGCGTCGCGATACAGACACTCATCTGCCGATACCTGGCGCTAGTAATGAATCAGCCTCCACGTATCCCGCACATTGCACACGGAGGAGCTCTATGCTGGATGTGCGTGGCGTCTGCCACATCACAGTCTCCTTATATCCAGACAGACAGACAGCGCCGCTTATTCTGGAAGCTGCTTTGTCTTGCCAAATAGTTTTTTGTCATGTCTGTAATTAGGCCCCGTTCCCAGGGCAACCATAAATCACATGGCGCAGTCCATTGTGATCTCAGGAAGCCCCCTAGTGGCCCGACTGCGTACTGCAGACACTAGTCACTGGACCTTCATCCTGAATAAGAGTCTATCTTATATGTTTCCTGCCCCCTGTACATACAGATTGCCCACATTAATCCGGACCTTCACCCTGAATAAGAGTCTATCTTATATGTTTCCCCCCTGTACATACATATTGCTTACATTAATCCGGACCTTTACCCTGATTAAGAGTCTATCTTATATGTTTCCCACACCCTGTACGTACAGATTGCTCACATTAATCTGGACCTTTACCCTGAATAAGAGCCTATCTTATATGTTTCCCACACCCTGTACGTACAGATTGCTCACATTAATCCGGACCTTTACCCTGAATAAGAGCCTTTCTTATATGTTCCCCACACCCTATACATACAGATTGCCCACATTAAAAATCATCCTACCTGCATCTACTGCATGTTATGAGCCTTTAAACATCCAAGATGGCGGCTCATGGAGCATCAGGCAACCTGCAAACAGGAAGTGTCTTCTGACTGTGCTGCTTTGCATTCTGGGATTGCTGACCTTTCCCTGACCCCAGCTCTGCTCTGTGTGAGCAAAGCACAGCTATAACCCGCCCCCCTGTACTTTATCTTGCTCTTCTCTTTTCAGTAAGTGTAATGCTTCTGAGCCAAGATGGCGGCGCCCGTATCCTAAAGTCCTGAACAGAGTTGCAGCCCGGTGGGGGAAAGAATAATAAGTAAGTGACTAAAAACTTAAAATATAATAATTTTAGATGCTGGGGAATCGTTTTATAAAGGTTTGGGCTTTTCAATAAATCATGGTGAAGGTCAGGTTTAAAGTGGCCCAACACCCAGGATTTTCACTATCCTGGGTTTTGATCCACTTTCGCGGGGCTTCCCGATCAGGTATCGGCTCCAGGTTTATGTGGGCCCTTGGGCGGCATGGTCTCACTGGGCCCCTTTGTGGTGAAGAGTCGCGTCACACCCCCGAGGGACGTCCCAGATCTGGATGCCCCCTAAGGATCACGCTATTTGGGCTAAAACTTTAGTTTTGTTCTACTTTGAAGCGCACCAAACCCCTTTAAGCCTGACCTGAAAAAAGGCCAGCCCTGTCATTGGGCCCCCCTGGAGGCCGGCAGCTGCCGCACCTTGCCGGGTGCTGACGTCGGCCCTGCCCCGCTGCGTAAACCCCCCAGAACGCCCGATAAAACTCACCTCACCCTGCTCCTACGGCGCATGCGCGGCCGCTCGTCCAATCAGCTCGGAGCCGCTGTGGTATGCGCGTCCAAGCGACGTACAACCACAGCGGCTCCGAGCGTGCTGGCGCCCACATCTCGCGCTTCCCTCTAACAGGGAGCGCGCCCACACCTGCCATTGACAAATGGCCGGAACGGGCGTGCGCCCTGCTAGAGAGAAGTGCAAGATGCGGCTCGCGCATGCGCCATTGGAACAGGGGTAAGGTAAGGTGAATGGGGCGTCCTAGGGGGTTTCACACAGTGATTTCAGATGCCCCGCAGGGAGGGATCTGATCGGCCCGGGAATCTTATAGATTCTTGGTAGCTCTGGGCTACAGCGGCTCTGTTTGAGGCTGTTTTTTTGATGAATATGGTGTGAGTCGGTCGCACTGACCAGTCGCTACCATTCGCTCCCATACAGCGCTGTACTGCTCATATAGCGACTCCCCACAACGTATTCATCAATGCTGCACAGCGACTGAGGCGCTCTGAACTAGACAACCACGGCCGAGCACAGCGACTACTAGCGAGCTCTCTGAAAATGCCTGCTACAGACGCTCATCTGTCGCTACCTGGCGTTAGTCATGAATCAGCCAGTTAATCGCAGCAAAGGGTCCAGTTGAGGTGCTGGCCTATTAGGCCCCAAAGCATTCCGGCACATATTTCTTCTTCTTCCTCCGGGAGCTGTGTGGGGCCCTGAACTATCCCAAGGGACCTGCAGCTGATAATGGAGGATACCAGGAAGAGGAGACCCAACACCAACTTAGGGAACCTCATTGTTCATTTCCTGGGGATACCAACCCCCAATGGCACCGGCCTAATCTAATTGTCCAAGAGGGAATAGGCCAGAAGGGGTTATCACTCACCGTAGAGTCCCTACTCACCCATCCTAATAATTCCCCTTCTTTTGTGTTTCCTTTCCATAGGATCCCTCCACCCTATATTCTACCCCCAGCTTAAAGGAAGATCCCGGGACGTCCGCAAGATGGGACAACCCCGGAGGCACCGGCACCTGAATCCCTGGATACCGTCCTATTTTTTATCTTCCTTTTCCCACTTCCCTAATTAAAACCCTATGCTGTTAAAGTGGACCAACACCCACCCTGGAGTCTATGGACCTTATTTAACAAGGGATAGCGCCAGGTAGCGAATGGTGAGCGAACAGTAATGACGCTCACCGCCACGAGAACGCCGGCTCCCCTCCGCAATCACACATTTATCAAGCCGATCCTGCTTAGCGACTGAGAGAGCGCCAGATAGCGAATCATTCATCATTATTCCAGCCTCACCCCACAGCGCCAGCGACCGACCTTGAACAGCGACAGGTATGACCTCTCGCTACCTGGCGCTCTCCAATGCATTTCAATGGAACAATCTTTAAATATTCATAATTAATTCATATTAATGTTTTTTTTTTTTAAATGTGAAAAATTCTGCAATGTTAGATATTTTTTTTAAGGTAAAAAAAAAAATTGTGCAGAATTGATATTACAGGTCTGATATTAATGTATTCATATTACAAAATGTTTATAAAAACTTGTTTATTTTTTTTTTCCAAAATATGGTGGTTTGGGGGTTAAAAAACTACTTTTAACCCATCGCCGCCAGCGCTCTGGGGTTTAAACATGCATTTCACAGCGCGATAATTTTTTGAGCGTGATTTGTTAATGAATATGGTGGGAGCCGTTCGCTATGGCCATTCGCTGTCATGCGCTCCCATACAGCGCAGAACCTGTCAAACAGCGACTCCTAACCCCGTATTCAACATTACCGCACACCAACTGAGTCGCTGTCAACAACCGAACAACGGCCAAGCACAGCGAATACTAGCGGGCGCTGTGAAAATACAGCTACTGCTGCTCATCTGTCGCTACCTGGCGCTATTAATAAATCGGCCTCCCCGAGACTCCAGGGCAGGCATACTCGCTCCCCCCCCCCCCCGGGGCATCCAGAATCAGGATGCCACACTGTGTAAAACCCCTGAGGTCCCAGAAACTCACCTTCTTTCCCGGCATGAACAGCGCCCACATCCCCGCTATCCCTTTAGCAGGGTGTGTATCCACACCAGCCATTTGTGAATGACGGGGCGCGGGTACACTCCATGTTAAAGGGTAGCGGGGGATACGGCCGCCAGCGTTCTAGGATCCGCTCGCCATAGACGAGATCTTGGGGGAAGGGAATCTGAGCTTGCTGATTGGACGAGAGGCTGCGCATGTTCCATAGGAAAGGGTGAGTAAGATCGGGCGTTCTGGAGGGTTTCACACATCAGGGCATCCCTGATCAGGGAGCCCCGGGGGCAAGAACCAAAACCCAGGATAGTCAAAAAAAATCATGGGTTTTGTTCCACTTTAAATCAACCGTAGCAGTGTGCAGATGGTAAAATTATAATGATTCAATTATGTGCATTAAATCCTACACACAATCCAAGCACTGGATACTTGAAGCGGAACAAAACCTGAGATTTTGACCGTCTCACTTCGGGATGCCCCGGGGGAAGACCGACTGCCCTGGGTTTTGTTTCACTTTAATTTCCAGGTATCTTGCCAGGAATTGGAATGATATATATAAATAATAATATTTGTTATATCTAATGTTATTTCTGTTGTTATGTTGTAAATTATTAACTATAATTATAATACTATAATATAATTACTATTATAATAATAGTAATATAAAGTAGTAGCTACATTAGAATCTTCCTGTTCACTGTTCCTAGATAGCTGAACAGCGACCTCTAGGGATTGTTTTTAAATTTGCGTCCTTTACTGCGAAAGTTGAATCTGCAAATAAGAGCTGCGCTAACTGCTGGTAAAGTGGATCTAAATTTCCCACCCACAAAAAAATCATAAAAAAGCACGAGCAATGAGCCCCCCTCCTCATAGATTACCAGCCTGGCACACCAAGCATTGGGCTCATGGGACAAACTGCCGGTTTAAAAGTAGTGTAAAAAAAGAATAAAGCAATAATAAATCTCTTTCTCGCTCTCTCTCTCTCTTTCTTTCTCTCTTTTCTCTCTCTCTCTCTCCATCTATCTCTCTCTTTTTCTGTCTTTCTCTCTCTCTCTGTCTTTTCTGTCTTTTTCTTTTTTCCTTCTTTCTTTCTTTCTTTCTTTCTTTCTTTCTCTCTCCTTTTCTCTCTCTCATCCTCTCTCTTTTTTCTTTGTCCCTCTGTCTTTTTCTCTCTCTCTCTCTTTCTTTTTTTCTTTCTCTCTCTCTCTCTCTCTTTTTCTTTCTCTCTCGCTCTTTCTTCTTCTTTTCTTTCTTCTTTTCTCTCTCTCTCTCCATCTCTCTCTCTCTTTTTCTGTCTTTCTCTCTCTCTCTCTCTCTCTCTCTGTCTTTTTCTTTCTTTATTCTTTCTTTCTCTCTCTCTCTTTTTCTCTCTCTCATCCTCTCTCTTTTTTTCTTTGTCCCTCTGTCTCTCTCTCTCTCTTTCTTTCTTTTTTTCTTTCTCTCTCTCTCTCTCTTTTTTCTCTCTCTCTTTTTCTTTCTTTCTCCCTCTGTCTTTCTCTCTTTCTTTCTTCTTTTCTCTCTCTCTTTTTTTCTCTCTCTGTTTTTCTTTTTTTCTCCCTCTTTCTCTCTCTCTCTTTCTTCTTCTTTTCTTTCTTCTTTTCTCTCTCTCTCCATCTCTCTCCATCTCTCTCTCCCTTTTTTTGTCTTTCTCTCTCTCTGTCTTTTCTGTCTTTTTCTTTCTTTATTCTTTCTTTCTCTCTCATCCTCTCTCTTTTTTTCTTTGTCCCTCTGTCTTTCTCTCTCTCTCTCTTTCTTTTTTTCTTTCTCTCTCTCTTTTTTCTCTCTCTCTTTTTCTTTCTTTCTCCCTCTGTCTTTCTCTCTTTCTTTCTTCTTTTCTCTCTCTCTTTTTCTTTTTTTCTCTCTCTCTTTATCTCGCTCTCTTTCTTTTCTCTCTCTCTTTCTCTCTCTTTTTCTTTCTTTCTTTTTTTTCCCTCTCTTTTTCTCTCTCTCTTCTCTCTCCTGTGGACCCCTTACCAGTTTAAAAGTAGTGTAAAAAAAATAAATAAAGCACACGCTTTTGGCAATCTTAATTAACCAATACTTACCTTTTCCCGACACCTGTCCCGTGCTACTTCTGTAAAAATGATGCCAGCCGGGCATCTGGAGTGAAAGGGGGACACAGGAGCCTCTCACATGCCTGACAGGTGCCGGCTGAGGAAGCTTCATTCACCAACACAGATACATACAGTGGGCACCACAAAAATATATATACAAGAGAAAGGAGTGCTGCTCCCCCTGGACTAAGATACAAGAAAGATAAAAAGAGAACGGTCTACAGTCTAGAAGTGGGGCACTGACACCACAGAAATATATATATATTTTATTTGCCACAAAGCAGAATACAAAACAACCATAAACTACAACAAGACATCATTAAAAACACCACCTACACTGGACCAAGCAAATACATCCAATACTGGGAGGCCGATTCATTAATAGCGCCAGGTAGCGACAGATGAGCGACTGTAGCAGTATTTTCACAGCGCCCGCTAGTAGTCGTTGTTCGGTTGTTGATAGCGACTCAGTCGGTTTGCCGTAATGTTGAATATTGGGTGAGGAGTCGCTATTTGACAGGTTCCGCGCTGTATGGGTGCGCATGATAGCGACTGGCCCTAGCGACCGGCTCCCACCATATTCATTAACAAATCACGCTCAAAAAATTCTCGCTCTGTGAAATGCATGTTTAAACCCCAGAGCGCTGGCGGCGATGTGTTAAAAGTAGTTTTTTAACCCCCAAACAACCATATTTTTGGAAACCAAAAAAAAAAAAATTTTTTTAAATAATTTAGTAATATGAATACATTAATATCAGACCTGTAATATCAATTCTGTACAATTTTTTTTTTTTTTTACCTTAATAAAATTATCTAAAATGGCAGAAGTGGTCACAGAATTTTTCACATTAAAAAAAAAAAAAAAAAAAAAAAAATTAATAACAATTAATTATGAATATTTAAAGATTGTTCCATTGAAATGTATTGGAGAGCGCCAGGTAGCGAGAGGTCATACCTGTCGCTGTTCAAGGTCGGACGCTGGCGCTGTGGGCTGAGGCTGGAATAATGATGAATGAGTCGCTATATGGCGCTATCTCAGTCGCTAAGCAGGATCGGCTTGATAAATGTGTGATTGTGGTGGGGAGCCGCGTTCTCGTGGCAGGGCCCGTCATTACCGGTCGCTCACCAGTCGCTACCTGTCGCTATTCCTTCATAAATAAGGGCCTTAATAATTATATACGGCGGAGCTCAAGGGTATGGAAACAGAAAAGCTAATAAACAATCACGAAAGCGCAAAGTGGTGCCAATAAATAATTAAGATAGTACAGATCAATATCATAATAAAAAATTCAATAAAGTGGCAATATAAGTAAATATCTTAGTAATAAATACCATAAAGTGCCAATTCTATGAGGAAGCTTTTATATTAGAGAGGCGGAGCCTCTTTGGAATCTCCCCTATGCTGTCAATGGTGGGAAGGGATCAATGGCTGCGGTGATGGGGAGTAACAGCTCCTGAACAGTAATTCGTAAATGGATGTGGCACGGCTTGAAAACTAAGGGCCTTATTCATGAAAGGATAGCGCTAGGTAGCGCCAGGTAGCGGCAGGTGAACGCCGGACACGGCAGCAATTCCACATTTATGAAACCGAATCTGGTGAGCGACTGGAACAACGCCATGTAGCGTCCGATTCATCATTATCCCAGGCTCAGCGTACAGAGCCGGCGTTCAGCCTTGCAGAGCGCCACGCCTTACCTGTCGCTACCTGGCGCTCTCCCATACATTTCTATGGACGATCCTTAAATCCCTTTCCTGATCCCATTTTTTTTTTTTTTCAAAAAACAAACAAACAAACCTTTTGACATGTTTCCTGGGCAAGAAAATGACATTTTTAAAAACTTTTTGGATTAATTACATTTTTAGGCAGAATTGTCATTACAGGTCTGGTATTAAAGTGGACCAACACCCAGGATTTTCACTATCCTGGGTGTTGGTCCACTTCGGTGGGGCACCCCGATCCCGCTGTGTGAAACCCCCCAGATCGCCCAGAAACACTCACCTCCCCACGCTCCTACGCGGGCGCTCGTCCAATCAGAGCGCTCAGAGCCGCTGTGGTATGCACGTACAAGCGGCGTCCAACCACAGCGGCTCTGAGCGCTGGAGGCCGCGTCTTGCGCTTCCCTCTAACAGGGAGCGCGCCCGCGCCGGCCATTCACAAACGCCCGCCCTGCTAGAGGGAAGCGCGAGACCTGCGGCCCGCGCATGCGCTGCCCAGTGGGACATCCCGCGGGACATCCCGATTTCTGATGCCCCGCGGGGAGGGATCTGATCGGCCCGGGAATCTTATAGATTCCTGGGCTGATCCCCCCTGGGTGTTGGTCCACTTTAAAGTGTTCATGTTACAATGTAATAACAATGTCATTCCATGTGTTTTCGCTTTGTTACTAATGGATACATGTTCAAAACAGCCGGCGATGTTTGAGGCTGTTGATGAATGTGGTGTCAGTCAGTCGCACTGAGCTGACGTTATGGTGCGCTCCCATACAGCGTAGTATAGCGAATCACATATCATATTCATCAATGCTGGACAGCGACTGAGGTGCTCTGAAACAATGATCCATGGCCAAGCACAGCGTCACATCTGTCGCTACCTGGCGTTAGTAACAAATCAGCCTCTGATTCCAATAGTCACAATGCGGTGGGTGCAGAAACTGGGTCAGTATTTTTATATTTAAAGCGGTCCTTCACTCTGAATAAGAGTCTATCTTATATGTTTCCCACTCCCTGTACATACAGATTGCTCACATTAATCCGGACCTTCACCCTGAATAAGAGCCTATCTTATATGTTTCCCGCACCCTGTACATACAGATTGCTCACATTAATCCGGACCTTCACCCTGAATAAGAGCCTATCTTATATGTTTCCCACACCCTGTACATACAGATTGCTCACATTAATCCGGACCTTCACCCTGAATAAGAGCCTATCTTATATGTTTCCCGCACCCTGTACATACAGATTGCCCACATTAATCCGGACCTTCACCCTGAATAAGAGTCTATCTTATATGTTTCCCGCACCCTGTACATACAGATTGCCCACATTAATCCGGACCTTCACCCTGAATAAGAGTCTATCTTATATGTTTC
>CM051239.1:10974221-10976721 GCA_027917425.1 Gastrophryne carolinensis | reverse complement strand
GTGTTCGGTTGATGCTGATGGGTATGGAGGTCTGACTTGTTTTGCTAACTTTGAGATGTTGGTATGCTGCTATGCTTTACATTGATTATGTTGTATATGAAGGGCTGCGCTGTTACTATGTAATCAGGATATTAAGAGGCCATTGAGGTGTGTGCAATAATCATGCTTTTTGACATATAACCATGTACTCATGAATTTAATGCTGCATTTTGCGATTATGTCTTTTTAAGCACTTAGCACTTTAATATTGGCCTCGTCATTAATTTCTTTTTGCACTGAGCGCCATTTATTGTTATTTATTCACAATTGCATTCAGCGCTTCCCTGAAGATACATTGTGGCAATAGAGATAAATTTATGTGTGTATTGTTGATTGTCACATATGTGTCATTTTGTGATTCTTTATATGTAAAATAAATGAAGTTATTTTTTATCTTGTCTTAAGTTTACATTTATTCTATGAATATTGAGTGCGCACCTTATATCTAGTGTTCAAATGTTTATACATAGGGCGTGTTTGGGTGGACCGCCCTTTTAAGGTAGCAGCACCTTGTGAGGTTAAAAGATATTGTTTCATTAAAGGTGTGCTGGACTAGTGTATGTTAATTATCTTTGCATAAATATATAAAACATGAAAATTTTTAGAAAAAACTGCATTTTTAATGCCATAAGAGGTCACAACATTATTTGAGGTTTTGAAAAAAAAACAAAAACCCAGTTTAAAGAGAAGAAAAGGTTCGTCCATTGAAATGTATGGGAGAGTGACAGGTAGCGAGAGGTCATACCTGGCGCTGTGCAAGGCTGAACGCCGGCACTATACACTGAGGCTGGGATAATGATGAATCGGACGCTACATGGCGCTATCCCAGACGCTAAACAGATTCTGCTTGATAAATGTGTAATTGCTGCCGTGTCTGGCGTTCACCAGTCGCTACCTCTCATTAACCAGCCGCTACCTGACGCTATCCCTTCATGAATAAGGGCCTGAATGCTTATCAGACAAAACCACACCTTCCCTTCCAATGTTACTGGCTTTTGGCAGAATACCCCCAAATCCCCCCATTATAGGCAGTGTGGTGGGATATCCCCAAAATACCCCCATTATAGGCAGTGTGGCAGAATACCCCCCAAATCACCTCCATTATAGACAGTGTGGCAGAATATCCCCCCAGTATACACAGTGTGGCGGAATATCCCCCCAAATCCTCCATTATAGACAGTGTGACAGAATCCCCCCATTTTAGGCAGCGTGGTAGACTATCCCCCCCAAATCGCCTCCATTATAGACAGTGTGGCAGAATATCCTCCCAGTATACACAGCGTGGCAGAATATCCCCCCAAATCCCCCATTATAGACAGTGTGGCGGAATAACCCCCCAAATCCCCTCCATTATAGGCAGTGATCTGCGCTGCACCTCCACTGTCCGTTCACTAGAGCGGGAGCGTTTTTTTCCCCCCGCTACATAAGACTCATTAACATCCCCCCCCCCCCCCCGCACACACACACACACACACACACACACACATGCAGCTAACATCTGGAGCAAAGGTGCGTCTTATGGAGAGAGAGAGAAAGAAATAAGGTATGTATATATATATATATATATATATATATATATATATATATATATATATATAATTATTAATTATATTATAATATATTATATATAAATATATA
Organism: Gastrophryne carolinensis; assembly: GCA_027917425.1. Classification (NCBI taxonomy): domain Eukaryota; kingdom Metazoa; phylum Chordata; class Amphibia; order Anura; family Microhylidae; genus Gastrophryne; species Gastrophryne carolinensis. Next base: position 10,975,044 of record CM051239.1, on the reverse strand, counting down.
TTTGAATTTTGGTTTCCTTTTACAATTTACAACTTTTTGGGGGGAATTGGGATTCTACGCAGATAATGATTTTTTATTTCCGATCCACAAATGTTTAATGATTCATTGTAACGAATGTCCAGCAGGTTTACATTAAATTCATGTTTTAAACAATGCAATTTATTCATTTATTTCCACCTGAGCCGGAGGAAAAACTCATGTTTCCCATTAGCAGAGCTGCTGCCCTACACATGACATATACATCCATTCATATGCATGCCGGCCTCTCTGTCAATGGACGCTGCAATGGCTGCTTCCGGACACCGAGGGGCACTAGTGAGCTGCGTTGCGGGGAAGTGGTGGCTGTGCGCTATCTGCCTCAGTTAAATAGAATTTATTCAACTTTCTTTTCCATTAAAAATAAATAACAATATCTCGTCTCAGACTTATTCATTTCTAGAACTTATTTTTCATATTTGTCTCTCCCGGCAAAAATCAATGCGTGGAAAAAGAAAAATCGGCGGATAGTCAAAATTCTGGGTTTTGGTCTTTTCCCCCAGGGGAACCTTAATCAGGGATGCCCCACTGCATGAAACCCCCCAGATTGCTGAAATGAACTCACCTCTTCCTGGTGCTATAGCGCATGCGCAGCCACTCGTCCAATCAGCGCGCTCGGAGCGTCCTTTGTCTAAGGTGAGCGACTACTATCCTGAGTTTTGGTCCTTTCCCCTGGGGCATCCCAATCGGGGGTGCCCCTCTGCATGAAACCCCCCAGGTTGCCAAAGTTAACTCACCGCTTCCCGGTCCTATGGCGCGGCCGCTCGTCCAATCAGCGTGCTCAGAG
>CM051239.1:10716614-10974021 GCA_027917425.1 Gastrophryne carolinensis | reverse complement strand
ACTTCCATTGGCACCCGGGGGGTCAGTGAGAATTCTTTTTTTTTTTTTTGGTCTCTATTAAGTGGTGACAGTTTTGTTGGGAGTATCCAGGGGTGTAACCTGGGGGGGGTACAGTGGGTGTAACTGCACCAGGGCCCAGAAGGTCAGGGGGGCCCCATCAATGTTACTCCTCCACCTTCTCGATCTGTGCTCATAGGCATCATTTAGAGAAAGAAAACACCACCTGTTTATTATATGAGCCGTGAAAGGGCCCCATTTAATGTTCGCACCAGGGCCCGTCACATTTAGTTACGCCGCTGGGAGTATCCGAGCTTTTTCGAAATGAAACCTGGGTGGCAGCATCTTCATATCATTAATGATATGAATAATTGGCCGCTTATCTCCATAAAGCGCGGAGGCTGAGGCGGCGTTTGAATATAGATGGGATGAGGGGGCGACGGCGCCGTTGAGAGTCGGGTTACAAAACGGCGGCCTGCAGAAAATGAAATGTTTCCAGTGGGCGACTGTTCCTGCATCACCGCTGAACGCCGCTGCGCTCTGGTACTAGTTAATTTACTTAGCCATTAATAATGCTCCGGGGTTTATATAGCCAACATCAAAGCAGGAACAAAATGAAATGCCTGTTTGCTGATGATACAAAGGTTAGTAATAGGGTGGATATTCCTGGAGGCGTCTGCAACATGGAAAATGATTTAGCTTTACTGGATAGATGATCAAAACTGTGGAAACTAGAGTTTAATGTCTCTAAATGTAAAATGCTGCCCTTGGGTAGAAGGAATCCCTGCTCTGAGCACCGTATGGGCAGCACTGTGTTATCCAGGACCTCGGGGGAGAGAGATTTAGGGATACTGATTACTGATAGCTGCAAGATGATTGGACAGTGTAGCCAGGCAGTGGGAAAAGCAAGCAGGATGCTCGGCTGCATAGCTCGAGGCATCACCAGTAGGAAGAGGGAGGTTGTGATGCTGCTGTATAGAGCCCTGGCGAGGCCACAGCTAGAATACTGTGTGCAGTTCTGGAGACCTCCCCTGCAAAAAGACATTATTCACATAGAACGTGTCCAAAGGCCGGCAACAAAAATGGTGGAAGGACTTAAACTTATCAGGAAAGACTTAAAGAACTTAATCTGGAGGAAAGAAGGGAGAGGGGGGGCATGATGGAGAACTTTATATATGTGACAGGAGGGAATAAGGTTCAGGAGGGAAGTGTTATTAAGAAGAAGCTTAATGATAGAACAAGGGGGCACAACCTGAAACTAGTCGGGGGGAAGATCAGGAGCAATGTTAGAAAATATTATGTTACAGAAAGAGTAGAGAAGAGAAAGAGTGTCTGGGATAAGCCTCCATCTATCCTAAGATAAAGAGAACATACATTATATACATAAGATACAGAGAACATACAGTATACACATAAGATACAGAGAACATACAGTATACACATAAGACACAGAGAACATACAGTATATACCTAAGATAAAGAGAATGTACAGTATATACATAAGATACAGAAAACATACAGTATACACATAAGATACAGATAACATACAGTATATACATAAGATACAGAGATCATACAGTATATACATAAGATAAAGAGTACATACAGTATACACATAAGATACAGATAACATACAGTATACACATAAGATACAGAGCACATACAGTATACACATAAGATAAAGAGAACATACAGTATACACATAAGATACAGATAACATACAGTATACACATAAGATAAAGAGAATGTACAGTATACACATAAGATACAGAGAACATATGGTATACACATAAGATACAGAGCACATACAGTATACACATAAGATAAAGAGAACATACAGTATACACATAAGATACAGAGAACATACAGTATACACATAAGATAAAGAGAACATACAGTATATACATAAGATACAGAAAACATACAGTATACACATAAGATACAGAGAACATACAGTATACACATAAAATACAGAGCACATACAGTATACACATAAGATAAAGAGAACATACAGTATACACATAAGATACAGAGAACATACAGTATACACATAAGATAAAGAGAACATACAGTATACACATAAGATAAAGAGAATGTACAGTATATACATAAGATACAGAGCACATACAGTATACACATAAGATAAAGAGAACATACAGTATACACATAAGATACAGAGAACATACAGTATACACATAAGATACAGAGAACATACAGTATACACATAAGATACAGAGAACATACAGTATACACATAAGATACAGAGAACATACAGTATATACATAAGATACAGAGAACATACAGTATACACATAAGATAAAGAGAACATACAGTATACACATAAGATAAAGAGAACATACAGTATACACATAAGATAAAGAGAATGTACAGTATATACATAAGATACAGAGCACATACAGTATACACATAAGATAGAGAGAACATACAGTATACACATAAGATACAGAGCACATACAGTATACACATAAGATAAAGAGAACATACAGTATACACATAAGATAAAGAGAATGTACAGTATATACATAAGATACAGAGCACATACAGTATACACATAAGATAGAGAGAACATACAGTATACACATAAGATACAGAGCACATACAGTATACACATAAGATAAAGAGAACATACAGTATATACATAAGATACAGAGAACATACAGTATACACATAAGATACAGAGCACATACAGTATACACATAAGATACAGAGAACATACAGTATACACATAAGATACAGAGCACATACAGTATACACATAAGATACAGAGAACATACAGTATACACATAAGATACAGAGATCATACAGTATACACATAAGATAGAGAGAACATACAGTATATACATAAGATACAGAGAACATACAGTATACACATAAGGGCAGACTAGATGGAGCGTATGGTCTCCTTCTTCCTTCCTTCAACTTTTTATGTTGTTATGAAATGCTGCCTTGTTTTTATACTGTGTAAAAGAAATCCTAATGGCAGACGCCCTCTTACTGAGTTCCGGTTCGGGTGCCAGGTATGAGGTGGTGCCGCTTCTTATAGCAAAAGTCAGTAACACCGGCATTCCATATAAAGCAGACCTGGGCATTGTACGGCCCGGGGGCCGTATACGGCCCTTTGATAGGCTGTTACCGGCCCAGGTTGAGCTGGCCAGTAAGAGATGCAGCAGCAATGGCTTACACCGGCTCATCGGGTCCTCAGAGAAAGGAAGAACGCGCCAGACCCGACGAGCCAGTGTGCGCCATTGCTGCTGCATCTGAAACATGCGAGGAAACAGAGCATGCTGGGTGCATCACATTACACACAACAGCCATTCTAAATACAACTCTGTGTGAAGCATCTGACCGGATAGGGGGCCAAACCTTATCTGAGCTCTCCTTCCAGACTGCCAGAAGCCAAGGGCGTCTCTGATTGTCTGGGAAATGATCACACCAGAACGTTTAAAGTGGACCAAAACCCTGCTATATCAGCCCTGGAATCTTATAGATCCCCCCCCGCGGGGCATCCAGAATTGGGATGCCCCACTGTGTGAAACCCCCCAGGACGACGGAAAACTCACCTTCTTTCCCGGTCCAACGACGCATGCGCGGGGCGCATCCCTGCTATCCCTCTAGCAGGGCGCGTGCCCACATTGGCCGCCAGCGCGCTCAGAGCCGCTGAGCTTAGACGTCGCTTAGACGCCCATAGCTCAGCGGCCTGTGTGTGGTCCTTCCCTCTCATCTCCACCCCTCATCCTTTAGACTGTAAGCTCCTCAGGGGCGGGGCTTTTTCTCCTATTGTATCTTGTATTCAGAATAATCATTGTAAACTCTGTAACACTACATCTGTAATAGTCTATGGACTGTATGTTTCTACCCTGTCTGTAATTACTATTTTGTACAGCACTATGGAAGATGATGGCGCTATATAAATAAACAATAATAATAATAATATGGAGTGCCGGTTTTACTGACTTTTGTATTTATGATGCAACATTTCCAAGTCTGAAGAAAATGGAAATGTGAAGGCTGATTTAATTACTAGCGCCACGTATTACCATGTGAGCGTCTGTATAGCAGCGCTTAGAGCAACCGCTAGTAGACGCTGGAATCGGGTTTCTGGCGCTGTGACCTAGCGTAGCGGGCAGACAAGTGACGCTGTACTATCCCGTCCAGCATTGACGAATGTGATGTCTGTAGGGGGCGCTGTAGAAGCCTATCCCTGATTCACTGCTGATTTTTAATTGACTTTAATTTAGCAGAAGGTGAGTGCTCTAACCCGCTTTAATTTTGTTTTTTTCGTGGTCTTTAGGGTCGATTCAAAGAAACATGTAACAGCTTTGATTTTGGTGCCGATCATTAGGGATGAGCGAATCGATCCGGACGAACCCGGATTCGATCCGAATTTCAGGAAAAATTCGATTCGGATCGAATCCGAATTTCCCCGCGATTCGATCACTCGAAGTTTTCCTTTAACATCCATTCATTTACATTACAGGCATTCTAAGATGGCGGACGGGACATGTCTGGACATGTATCCCGCGCCAGTGCAAGCTGGGGCAGTCACATGCAGCCTATCAGCAGCCAGCAAGCCCGGTGACGTCACACAGCGGTATTTAACGGCGGCCATCTTGCTTTTCCTCATTTCTCTATTGCATTCGTGACAGACAGACAGAACGCTGTGTAGCTGAGGCAGTTAGACAGGCTGGAGACAGGGACAGACAGGGACAGGCTGGAGACAGGCAGGAGACAGGCAGGAGACAGACAGGAGACAGACAGAAAGCCAGGGAAAGGTAGGAAAAACGGAGCTGGCTGACAGGGAGATTTTTTTTTTTTCATCCAGCCTTTGTTAGCGTTTTCAGGCTGCTTATAGTAACTAACTGTGCATATATACTGAACTGATCTTAAGTCTGCTGTGAGGCATCCCATTCTGTGACTAAAGCAGCCTCTGTTTAAGACCATATAAGCATTTGCTCTTATCATATTTGAAATTAGGCCTGATAAAGACACTTTTGCTGGCCAAAGCACTACTGGACCCTGCCAGCTCGATTCCTGCCCGGGGCATCCCATTCTGTGACTACAGCAGCCTCTGTTTAAGACCATATAAGCATTTGCTCTTATCATATTTGAAATTAGCCTGATAAAGACACTTTTGCTGGCCAAAGCACTACTGGACCCTGCCAGCTCGATTCCTGCCCGGGGCATCCCATTCTGTGACTAAAGCAGCCTCTGTTTAAGACCATATAAGCATTTGCTCTTATCATATTTGAAATTAGCCTGATAAAGACACTTTTGCTGGCCAAAGCCCTACTGGACCCTGCCAGGTCGATTCCTGCCCAGGGCATCCCATTCTGTGACTAAAGCAGCCTCTGTTTAAGACCATATAAGCATTTGCTCTTATCATATTTGAAATTAGGCCTGATAAAGACACTTTTGCTGGCCAAAGCCCTACTGGACCCTGCCAGCTCGATTCCTGCCCGGGGCATCCCATTCTGTGACTACAGCAGCCTCTGTTTAAGACCATATAAGCATTTGCTCTTATCATATTTGAAATTAGCCTGATAAAGACACTTTTGCTGGCCAAAGCACTACTGGACCCTGCCAGCTCGATTCCTGCCCGGGGCATCCCATTCTGTGACTAAAGCAGCCTCTGTTTAAGACCATATAAGCATTTGCTCTTATCATATTTGAAATTAGGCCTGATAAAGACACTTTTGCTGGCCAAAGCACTACTGGACCCTGCCAGCTCGATTCCTGCCCGGGGCATCCCATTCTGTGACTACAGCAGCCTCTGTTTAAGACCATATAAGCATTTGCTCTTATCATATTTGAAATTAGCCTGATAAAGACACTTTTGCTGGCCAAAGCACTACTGGACCCTGCCAGCTCGATTCCTGCCCGGGGCATCCCATTCTGTGACTAAAGCAGCCTCTGTTTAAGACCATATAAGCATTTGCTCTTATCATATTTGAAATTAGCCTGATAAAGACACTTTTGCTGGCCAAAGCCCTACTGGACCCTGCCAGGTCGATTCCTGCCCAGGGCATCCCATTCTGTGACTAAAGCAGCCTCTGTTTAAGACCATATAAGCATTTGCTCTTATCATATTTGAAATTAGGCCTGATAAAGACACTTTTGCTGGCCAAAGCCCTACTGGACCCTGCCAGCTCGATTCCTGCCCGGGGCATCCCATTCTGTGACTACAGCAGCCTCTGTTTAAGACCATATAAGCATTTGCTCTTATCATATTTGAAATTAGCCTGATAAAGACACTTTTGCTGGCCAAAGCACTACTGGACCCTGCCAGCTCGATTCCTGCCCGGGGCATCCCATTCTGTGACTAAAGCAGCCTCTGTTTAAGACCATATAAGCATTTGCTCTTATCATATTTGAAATTAGGCCTGATAAAGACACTTTTGCTGGCCAAAGCACTACTGGACCCTGCCAGCTCGATTCCTGCCCGGGGCATCCCATTCTGTGACTACAGCAGCCTCTGTTTAAGACCATATAAGCATTTGCTCTTATCATATTTGAAATTAGCCTGATAAAGACACTTTTGCTGGCCAAAGCACTACTGGACCCTGCCAGCTCGATTCCTGCCCGGGGCATCCCATTCTGTGACTAAAGCAGCCTCTGTTTAAGACCATATAAGCATTTGCTCTTATCATATTTGAAATTAGCCTGATAAAGACACTTTTGCTGGCCAAAGCCCTACTGGACCCTGCCAGGTCGATTCCTGCCCAGGGCATCCCATTCTGTGACTAAAGCAGCCTCTGTTTAAGACCATATAAGCATTTGCTCTTATCATATTTGAAATTAGGCCTGATAAAGACACTTTTGCTGGCCAAAGCCCTACTGGACCCTGCCAGCTCGATTCCTGCCCGGGGCATCCCATTCTGTGACTACAGCAGCCTCTGTTTAAGACCATATAAGCATTTGCTCTTATCATATTTGAAATTAGCCTGATAAAGACACTTTTGCTGGCCAAAGCCCTACTGGACCCTGCCAGGTCCATTCCTGCCCAGGGCATCCCATTCTGTGACTAAAGCAGCCTCTGTTTAAGACCATATAAGCATTTGCTCTTATCATATTTGAAATTAGGCCTGATAAAGACACTTTTGCTGGCCAAAGCCCTACTGGACCCTGCCAGGTCGATTCCTGCCCAGGGCATCCCATTCTGTGACTAAAGCAGCCTCTGTTTAAGACCATATAAGCATTTGCTCTTATCATATTTGAAATTAGGCCTGATAAAGACACTTTTGCTGGCCAAAGCACTACTGGACCCTGCAAGGTCGATTCCTGCCCAGGGCATCCCATTCTGTGACTAAAGCAGCCTCTGTTTAAGACCATATAAGCATTTGCTCTTATCATATTTGAAATTAGCCTGATAAAGACACTTTTGCTGGCCAAAGCCCTACTGGACCCTGCCAGGTCGATTCCTGCCCAGGGCATCCCATTCTGTGACTAAAGCAGCCTCTGTTTAAGACCATATAAGCATTTGCTCTTATCATATTTGAAATTAGGCCTGATAAAGACACTTTTGCTGGCCAAAGCCCTACTGGACCCTGCCAGCTCGATTCCTGCCCGGGGCATCCCATTCTGTGACTACAGCAGCCTCTGTTTAAGACCATATAAGCATTTGCTCTTATCATATTTGAAATTAGCCTGATAAAGACACTTTTGCTGGCCAAAGCCCTACTGGACCCTGCCAGGTCCATTCCTGCCCAGGGCATCCCATTCTGTGACTAAAGCAGCCTCTGTTTAAGACCATATAAGCATTTGCTCTTATCATATTTGAAATTAGGCCTGATAAAGACACTTTTGCTGGCCAAAGCCCTACTGGACCCTGCCAGGTCGATTCCTGCCCAGGGCATCCCATTCTGTGACTAAAGCAGCCTCTGTTTAAGACCATATAAGCATTTGCTCTTATCATATTTGAAATTAGGCCTGATAAAGACACTTTTGCTGGCCAAAGCACTACTGGACCCTGCCAGGTCGATTCCTGCCCAGGGCATCCCATTCTGTGACTAAAGCAGCCTCTGTTTAAGACCATATAAGCATTTGCTCTTATCATATTTGAAATTAGGCCTGATAAAGACACTTTTGCTGGCCAAAGCCCTACTGGACCCTGCCAGGTCGATTCCTGCCCAGGGCATCCCATTCTGTGACTAAAGCAGCCTCTGTTTAAGACCATATAAGCATTTGCTCTTATCATATTTGAAATTAGGCCTGATAAAGACACTTTTGCTGGCCAAAGCACTACTGGACCCTGCCAGGTCGATTCCTGCCCAGGGCATCCCATTCTGTGACTAAAGCAGCCTCTGTTTAAGACCATATAAGCATTTGCTCTTATCATATTTGAAATTAGGCCTGATAAAGACACTTTTGCTGGCCAAAGCCCTACTGGACCCTGCCAGGTCCATTCCTGCCCAGGGCATCCCATTCTGTGACTAAAGCAGCCTCTGTTTAAGACCATATAAGCATTTGCTCTTATCATATTTGAAATTAGGCCTGATAAAGACACTTTTGCTGGCCAAAGCCCTACTGGACCCTGCCAGGTCGATTCCTGCCCAGGGCATCCCATTCTGTGACTAAAGCAGCCTCTGTTTAAGACCATATAAGCATTTGCTCTTATCATATTTGAAATTAGGCCTGATAAAGACACTTTTGCTGGCCAAAGCACTACTGGACCCTGCCAGGTCGATTCCTGCCCAGGGCATCCCATTCTGTGACTAAAGCAGCCTCTGTTTAAGACCATATAAGCATTTGCTCTTATCATATTTGAAATTAGGCCTGATAAAGACACTTTTGCTGGCCAAACCTACTGGACCCTGCCAGGTCGATTCCTGCCCAGGGCATCCCATTCTGTGACTAAAGCAGCCTCTGTTTAAGACCATATAAGCATTTGCTCTTATCATATTTGAAATTAGGCCTGATAAAGACACTTTTGCTGGCCAAAGCACTACTGGACCCTGCCAGCTCGATTCCTGCCCAGGGCATCCCATTCTGTGACTAAAGCAGCCTCTGTTTAAGACCATATAAGCATTTGCTCTTATCATATTTGAAATTAGCCTGATAAAGACACTTTTGCTGGCCAAAGCACTACTGGACCCTGCCAGCTCGATTCCTGCCCGGGGCATCCCATTCTGTGACTAAAGCAGCCTCTGTTTAAGACCATATAAGCATTTGCTCTTATCATATTTGAAATTAGCCTGATAAAGACACTTTTGCTGGCCAAAGAGCTACTGGACCCTGCCAGGTCGATTCCTGCCCAGGGCATCCCATTCTGTGACTAAAGCAGCCTCTGTTTAAGACCATATAAGCATTTGCTCTTATCATATTTGAAATTAGGCCTGATAAAGACACTTTTGCTGGCCAAAGCCCTACTGGACCCTGCCAGCTCGATTCCTGCCCGGGGCATCCCATTCTGTGACTACAGCAGCCTCTGTTTAAGACCATATAAGCATTTGCTCTTATCATATTTGAAATTAGCCTGATAAAGACACTTTTGCTGGCCAAAGCACTACTGGACCCTGCCAGCTCGATTCCTGCCCGGGGCATCCCATTCTGTGACTAAAGCAGCCTCTGTTTAAGACCATATAAGCATTTGCTCTTATCATATTTGAAATTAGCCTGATAAAGACACTTTTGCTGGCCAAAGCCCTACTGGACCCTGCCAGGTCCATTCCTGCCCAGGGCATCCCATTCTGTGACTAAAGCAGCCTCTGTTTAAGACCATATAAGCATTTGCTCTTATCATATTTGAAATTAGGCCTGATAAAGACACTTTTGCTGGCCAAAGCCCTACTGGACCCTGCCAGGTCGATTCCTGCCCAGGGCATCCCATTCTGTGACTAAAGCAGCCTCTGTTTAAGACCATATAAGCATTTGCTCTTATCATATTTGAAATTAGGCCTGATAAAGACACTTTTGCTGGCCAAAGCACTACTGGACCCTGCCAGGTCGATTCCTGCCCAGGGCATCCCATTCTGTGACTAAAGCAGCCTCTGTTTAAGACCATATAAGCATTTGCTCTTATCATATTTGAAATTAGGCCTGATAAAGACACTTTTGCTGGCCAAAGCCCTACTGGACCCTGCCAGGTCGATTCCTGCCCAGGGCATCCCATTCTGTGACTAAAGCAGCCTCTGTTTAAGACCATATAAGCATTTGCTCTTATCATATTTGAAATTAGGCCTGATAAAGACACTTTTGCTGGCCAAAGCACTACTGGACCCTGCCAGCTCGATTCCTGCCCAGGGCATCCCATTCTGTGACTAAAGCAGCCTCTGTTTAAGACCATATAAGCATTTGCTCTTATCATATTTGAAATTAGCCTGATAAAGACACTTTTGCTGGCCAAAGCACTACTGGACCCTGCCAGCTCGATTCCTGCCCGGGGCATCCCATTCTGTGACTAAAGCAGCCTCTGTTTAAGACCATATAAGCATTTGCTCTTATCATATTTGAAATTAGCCTGATAAAGACACTTTTGCTGGCCAAAGCCCTACTGGACCCTGCCAGGTCGATTCCTGCCCAGGGCATCCCATTCTGTGACTAAAGCAGCCTCTGTTTAAGACCATATAAGCATTTGCTCTTATCATATTTGAAATTAGGCCTGATAAAGACACTTTTGCTGGCCAAAGCCCTACTGGACCCTGCCAGCTCGATTCCTGCCCGGGGCATCCCATTCTGTGACTACAGCAGCCTCTGTTTAAGACCATATAAGCATTTGCTCTTATCATATTTGAAATTAGCCTGATAAAGACACTTTTGCTGGCCAAAGCACTACTGGACCCTGCCAGCTCGATTCCTGCCCGGGGCATCCCATTCTGTGACTAAAGCAGCCTCTGTTTAAGACCATATAAGCATTTGCTCTTATCATATTTGAAATTAGCCTGATAAAGACACTTTTGCTGGCCAAAGCCCTACTGGACCCTGCCAGGTCCATTCCTGCCCAGGGCATCCCATTCTGTGACTAAAGCAGCCTCTGTTTAAGACCATATAAGCATTTGCTCTTATCATATTTGAAATTAGGCCTGATAAAGACACTTTTGCTGGCCAAAGCACTACTGGACCCTGCCAGCTCGATTCCTGCCCGGGGCATCCCATTCTGTGACTACAGCAGCCTCTGTTTAAGACCATATAAGCATTTGCTCTTATCATATTTGAAATTAGCCTGATAAAGACACTTTTGCTGGCCAAAGCCCTACTGGACCCTGCCAGGTCCGTTCCTGCCCAGGGCATCCCATTCTGTGACTAAAGCAGCCTCTGTTTAAGACCATATAAGCATTTGCTCTTATCATATTTGAAATTAGGCCTGATAAAGACACTTTTGCTGGCCAAAGCACTACTGGACCCTGCCAGCTCGATTCCTGCCCGGGGCATCCCATTCTGTGACTAAAGCAGCCTCTGTTTAAGACCATATAAGCATTTGCTCTTATCATATTTGAAATTAGCCTGATAAAGACACTTTTGCTGGCCAAAGCCCTACTGGACCCTGCCAGGTCCATTCCTGCCCAGGGCATCCCATTCTGTGACTAAAGCAGCCTCTGTTTAAGACCATATAAGCATTTGCTCTTATCATATTTGAAATTAGGCCTGATAAAGACACTTTTGCTGGCCAAAGCCCTACTGGACCCTGCCAGGTCGATTCCTGCCCAGGGCATCCCATTCTGTGACTAAAGCAGCCTCTGTTTAAGACCATATAAGCATTTGCTCTTATCATATTTGAAATTAGGCCTGATAAAGACACTTTTGCTGGCCAAAGCACTACTGGACCCTGCCAGGTCGATTCCTGCCCAGGGCATCCCATTCTGTGACTAAAGCAGCCTCTGTTTAAGACCATATAAGCATTTGCTCTTATCATATTTGAAATTAGGCCTGATAAAGACACTTTTGCTGGCCAAAGCCCTACTGGACCCTGCCAGGTCGATTCCTGCCCAGGGCATCCCATTCTGTGACTAAAGCAGCCTCTGTTTAAGACCATATAAGCATTTGCTCTTATCATATTTGAAATTAGGCCTGATAAAGACACTTTTGCTGGCCAAAGCACTACTGGACCCTGCCAGGTCGATTCCTGCCCAGGGCATCCCATTCTGTGACTAAAGCAGCCTCTGTTTAAGACCATATAAGCATTTGCTCTTATCATATTTGAAATTAGGCCTGATAAAGACACTTTTGCTGGCCAAAGCCCTACTGGACCCTGCCAGGTCGATTCCTGCCCAGGGCATCCCATTCTGTGACTAAAGCAGCCTCTGTTTAAGACCATATAAGCATTTGCTCTTATCATATTTGAAATTAGGCCTGATAAAGACACTTTTGCTGGCCAAAGCACTACTGGACCCTGCCAGCTCGATTCCTGCCCGGGGCATCCCATTCTGTGACTAAAGCAGCCTCTGTTTAAGACCATATAAGCATTTGCTCTTATCATATTTGAAATTAGGCCTGATAAAGACACTTTTGCTGGCCAAAGCCCTACTGGACCCTGCCAGGTCGATTCCTGCCCAGGGCATCCCATTCTGTGACTAAAGCAGCCTCTGTTTAAGACCATATAAGCATTTGCTCTTATCATATTTGAAATTAGGCCTGATAAAGACACTTTTGCTGGCCAAAGCACTACTGGACCCTGCCAGCTCGATTCCTGCCCGGGGCATCCCATTCTGTGACTAAAGCAGCCTCTGTTTAAGACCATATAAGCATTTGCTCTTATCATATTTGAAATTAGGCCTGATAAAGACACTTTTGCTGGCCAAAGCCCTACTGGACCCTGCCAGGTCGATTCCTGCCCAGGGCATCCCATTCTGTGACTAAAGCAGCCTCTGTTTAAGACCATATAAGCATTTGCTCTTATCATATTTGAAATTAGCCTGATAAAGACACTTTTGCTGGCCAAAGCCCTACTGGACCCTGCCAGGTCCATTCCTGCCCAGGGCATCCCATTCTGTGACTAAAGCAGCCTCTGTTTAAGACCATATAAGCATTTGCTCTTATCATATTTGAAATTAGGCCTGATAAAGACACTTTTGCTGGCCAAAGCACTACTGGACCCTGCCAGCTCGATTCCTGCCCGGGGCATCCCATTCTGTGACTAAAGCAGCCTCTGTTTAAGACCATATAAGCATTTGCTCTTATCATATTTGAAATTAGCCTGATAAAGACACTTTTGCTGGCCAAAGCCCTACTGGACCCTGCCAGGTCCATTCCTGCCCAGGGCATCCCATTCTGTGACTAAAGCAGCCTCTGTTTAAGACCATATAAGCATTTGCTCTTATCATATTTATATTATAAGACACTTTTGCTTGGCATAGGCTTACTGCTGCCTGCCAGGTGCACTTCTGTTGAGGCATCCCATTCTGTAACATAGCATACCCCTCTTTATTTACACTAAGCAGCTCTCTTATTTACACTAAGCAGGCCTGTTGGAGGCTGAGTGTTACTGCTCACTTTTGGTGTGCATTATATTCTGTTTTATATAGACCCACTTCTGCCTGGGGGTTCTTAAAATATCACCTACTACCACGCCAGTTAGACTATGTCGGGCAGACAAGTGCCTGGAAGTGAAAAGAGGAGTGGCAGAGGCCAAGATTCCGCAGGCAGAGCTCGCATCAGACTGGGGGCCAGTAGCAGCAGGAGTCACGCTGAGAGACCTAATCTGCCAGTATCTGCTAGCGGTCGGGTCTCCACCAGTAACGCATCTGCCGTGGTAGATTGGCTGACGCGCTCATCAACAACATCATCACAACTTACATCTGAGACCCCCAGTCTAGGGTCGGTAGGTTCCTCTGACACAACCCTGAGTTGGCATGCCCCGAGAGCAGTCCCTGTCCTCCCATTTCCTCTGTCCTACGCCGTTCCCTCCCCCAGCGACGTATCCTATGCTTTGGGTTCAGCTCCACTCTTTAGTGAGGAGGACGATCAGATACAGGAGGACAGTCAGCAGCTACTGCCCAGCCAAGAAATGGAGGTGGCTTCTTTAGCTAGGCAGACAAATAGTGATGTGGACAGTGTCGTGGGTGCTGCGAGCGTTCCAGCTCCTGCGCCAGACACTGTTGACGAATCCACGAACATCAGTGACGTACAGCCACAACCCGGTGATGATGATGATGATGACGATGAAGCCGATCGCACTTGGGAGCCGGGTGATGAAGGGGCTTCATCGTCATCATCAGGAGAAGAGGGGCGCAGGTTGCCCCGGAGTCAGCAGCTGAGGCAGCAAGGTGGTAGCTGTCAGCATGGGGGCACAATTCCAAAGGCTGGAGCCGGCCGGGGCCGGGGCCGGGGTAGAGCACCTGCTGTGCGGCAGTCTACCTTATCGGGAGGTAGTGGAGCAGGGGTTCCTGGAGTTGGCAACAGCAGCAGTGAATCAGTGAGGCCAGGGGGTGGGAAAAGTAGCTACTCGGCAGTGTGGCAGTTTTTCCTGAGGCATCCGCAGGAGGGTAACATGGCCACATGCAAGATATGTAGGCAAAAGGTGAAGCGTGGCCAGGGTCCAAATGTTGGCACCACGGCCCTGCGTCAACATATGATGCGTCACCATAAAACGACCTGGGAGAACCGAGGCTCCCAAGGGGTGGTCCAGTCTGCTTCCTCACCAAGTGAGCTCCCAATTTCTGCCAGCCAAGGCTCCAGCACCTCAGCCGAAGGCAGCTGTGCGTCACACCCATCCTCTGTCGCTCCTGCTCCTCCTCCTCCTCCTCCAAGTCATGCATCCCGCCAGCAATCCATCAGCAAAGCCATGTCCAAGAGACAGCAGTATGCGCCCACTCATCCTACGGCGCAGAAGCTGAATGTGCTCCTGTCCAAGTTGCTGGTGCTGCAGTCGCTCCCTTTTCAGGTGGTGGAATCTGCACCTTTCAGAGAACTGATGGCTTGTGCCGAGCCGAGGTGGAGAGTCCCAAGCCGTCATTTCTTTGCCAAGAAGGCAGTACCAGCGCTGCACACTTTTGTTGAACAGAAGGTGGGCCAGTCCTTGAGCCTGTCGGTGTGTAGCAAAATACATGGCAGCGCCGACATCTGGAGCTGTAACTACGGTCAGGGGCAGTACATGTCGTTTACGGCCCACTGGGTGAATGTGGTCCCTTTGCAGCAGCAACTTGGACAGGTCACGCCGCTTCGGCCTCCGCGCTCTCTGCCCATTGGGCCTGTGACACCGTGCGACTCGGCCTCCTCATCCTCCGCCATCTCCTCACCCTCCACTGTAGGCTCAAGTCTCAGTGCCCCTCCAGTCTACCATGTGTGCAGGGCACGGAGGTGTCACGCAGTGCTTCACATGGTTTGTCTTGGCGAACGGAGTCACACAGGGGAGGAACTGCTTAAATGTATTCATCAGGAAATCCAAACATGGCTTACTCCGAGAAAACTTAAAATGGGAATCATGGTTACCGACAATGGGAAGAACATTTTGTCTGCGCTGCGCCAAGGAAGCCTGACCCATGCCCCCTGCATGGCTCACGTCTTCAATCTGGTTGTCAAGCGGTTTCTGAAGTGTTCCCCCCATCTGCAGGACATCCTAACAACTTCACGGAAACTTTGCATGCACTTCAGCCACTCCTACACCGCCAAACACACCCTTCTTGAGCTACAGCGTCAGAATGGTATCCCCCAACATAGTCTGATTTGCGATGTTTCCACCCGTTGGAATTCCACCCTTCACATGTTGGACCGATTATATGAACAGAGAAAAGCCATCACGGATTTCCTGATGATCCAAGCAGATAGGGGGACTCCCCTGTGTAACTTCAATGTCAACCAGTGGCAGCTCATACGTGACACCTGCCGTTTGCTCAGGCCCTTTGAGGAAGCCACTTTATTTGTCAGTCGGCAGGATTACGGGATGAACGACGTGATTCCACTGCTTCATGTACTACAGCACATGTTGGAAACCATGGCTGGTCAGGGCACTGGAGACATGGCGTTTACATCTTACGGCCACATGAACCCCCTTGGAGCTGAACTGGAGGAGGAGGAGGAGGAAGAGGAGGAGGAGGAGTTGCCCAGCGAAACACAGTTTAGGCTTGGCGAAATGGCTGGTTTATCTAGTCAGCGGACAGGAGAGGAGGAGCAGGAGCAGCCAGAGGAGCTAGAGGTTTTTGAGGAAGGAGAGACAGAGGACCCGGGCACACCGTGGCAGTATGCAGTGGAGATGGAGACAGGTAGTCCATCCGAGTCACTTGCGCAAATGGCACGAAGCATGCTCACGTGCTTGCGTAGTGACCCCAGAATTGTTTCCATCTGTCGGCGGGATGACTTCTGGCTGTCCACCTTATTGGACCCTCGCTTCCGGCACAAAATGGGGGCATTTTTTAAACCCACCGAGAGGGAGGACAAACTCAACTACTACAAAGACATTCTACGTAGGCAGTTGGCCGATGCCTATCTGCGCCATGGTCCATACTCTCGCAGGTCTGACTCGAGGGGACCTCTGCGCTCACCTTCCACTGCCATGGCCGCTGGGGGGGTTGGCAGCAGCAGCAGCAGAAGCTCCATCAGCAGCAGCAGCCTCAGTCTTCAGTCGCTAATGAGTAGCTTTCTACACCCGCATAGTGAGGCTACTCATGAGCAGCAGGAAGACCTGGAGCAGGACCTGAACCAGCAGGTCATGTCATACTTTGACATGACCATGCCAACACACCTTGAGGATCCGCTGGACTTCTGGGCAGCCAAACTTGATTTGTGGCCGCAACTAGCAGAGTTTGCCCTGGAAAAGCTGTCCTGCCCGGCAAGTAGCGTGCCATCTGAGCGGGTGTTTAGTGCGGCGGGGGCCATAGTTACGGCGAGGAGAACTCGTCTGTCAACTAAAAATGTGGAGAGACTCACCTTTGTCAAAATGAATCAGGGATGGATCAGCCAGGATTTCCACCCACCAATGCCTGATGCATGCGACTAGATTCAGCATGGTGCCACGTTTTACACTTTCCAAATGGTGCAAAACATATTTATGTCTTTAGGCCATTTTTTGGGCTCCTGCTGCTGCTACTGTCAACTCCTGCCAACTCCAGGGTGTGATTCATCCAATTTTTGGGCTCCTGAGGCCAACTCCAGTGTATATTTGGGCTCCTGCTGCTGCTGCTGCCAACTTCTGCCAACTCCAGGGTGTGATTCATCCAATTTTTGGGCTCCTGAGGCCAACTCCAGTGTATATTTGGGCTCCTGCTGCTGCTACTGTCAACTCCTGCCAACTCCAGGGTGTGATTCATCCAATTTTTGGGCTCCTGAGGCCAACTCCAGTGTATATTTGGGCTCCTGCTGCTGCTACTGTCAACTCCTGCCAACTCCAGGGTGTGATTCATCCAATTTTTGGGCTCCTGAAGCCAACTCCAGTGTATATTTGGGCTCCTGCTGCTGCTGCTGCCAACTTCTGCCAACTCCAGGGTGTGATTCATCCAATTTTTGGGCTCCTGAAGCCAACTCCAGTGTATATTTGGGCTCCTGCTGCTGCTACTGTCAACTCCTGCCAACTCCAGGGTGTGATTCATCCAATTTTTGGGCTCCTGAAGCCAACTCCAGTGTATATTTGGGCTCCTGCTGCTGCTGCTGTCAACTCCTGCCAACTCCAGGGTGTGATTCATCCAATTTTTGGGCTCCTGAAGCCAACTCCAGTGTATATTTGGGCTCCTGCTGCTGCTGCTGCCAACTTCTGCCAACTCCAGGGTGTGATTCATCCAATTTTTGGGCTCCTGAGGCCAACTCCAGTGTATATTTGGGCTCCTGCTGCTGCTACTGTCAACTCCTGCCAACTCCAGGGTGTGATTCATCCAATTTTTGGGCTCCTGAAGCCAACTCCAGTGTATATTTGGGCTCCTGCTGCTGCTGCTGCCAACTTCTGCCAACTCCAGGGTGTGATTCATCCAATTTTTGGGCTCCTGAAGCCAACTCCAGTGTATATTTGGGCTCCTGCTGCTGCTGCTGCCAACTCCTGCCAACTCCAGGGTGTGATTCATCCAATTTTTGGGCTCCTGAGGCCAACTCCAGTGTATATTTGGGCTCCTGCTGCTGCTGCTGCCAACTTCTGCCAACTCCAGGGTGTGATTCATCCAATTTTTGGGCTCCTGAGGCCAACTCCAGTGTATATTTGGGCTCCTGCTGCTGCTACTGTCAACTTCTGCCAACTCCAGGGTGTGATTCATCCAATTTTTGGGCTCCTGAAGCCAACTCCAGTGTATATTTGGGCTCCTGCTGCTGCTACTGTCAACTCCTGCCAACTCCAGGGTGTGATTCATCCAATTTTTGGGCTCCTGAGGCCAACTCCAGTGTATATTTGGGCTCCTGCTGCTGCTACTGTCAACTCCTGCCAACTCCAGGGTGTGATTCATCCAATTTTTGGGCTCCTGAGGCCAACTCCAGTGTATATTTGGGCTCCTGCTGCTGCTACTGTCAACTCCTGCCAACTCCAGGGTGTGATTCATCCAATTTTTGGGCTCCTGAGGCCAACTCCAGTGTATATTTGGGCTCCTGCTGCTGCTACTGTCAACTCCTGCCAACTCCAGGGTGTGATTCATCCAATTTTTGGGCTCCTGAAGCCAACTCCAGTGTATATTTGGGCTCCTGCTGCTGCTGCTGCCAACTTCTGCCAACTCCAGGGTGTGATTCATCCAATTTTTGGGCTCCTGAAGCCAACTCCAGTGTATATTTGGGCTCCTGCTGCTGCTGCTGCCAACTTCTGCCAACTCCAGGGTGTGATTCATCCAATTTTTGGGCTCCTGAGGCCAACTCCAGTGTATATTTGGGCTCCTGCTGCTGCTACTGTCAACTTCTGCCAACTCCAGGGTGTGATTCATCCAATTTTTGGGCTCCTGAAGCCAACTCCAGTGTATATTTGGGCTCCTGCTGCTGCTACTGTCAACTCCTGCCAACTCCAGGGTGTGATTCATCCAATTTTTGGGCTCCTGAGGCCAACTCCAGTGTATATTTGGGCTCCTGCTGCTGCTACTGTCAACTCCTGCCAACTCCAGGGTGTGATTCATCCAATTTTTGGGCTCCTGAAGCCAACTCCAGTGTATATTTGGGCTCCTGCTGCTGCTGCTGCCAACTTCTGCCAACTCCAGGGTGTGATTCATCCAATTTTTGGGCTCCTGAAGCCAACTCCAGTGTATATTTGGGCTCCTGCTGCTGCTGCTGTCAACTCCTGCCAACTCCAGGGTGTGATTCATCCAATTTTTGGGCTCCTGAAGCCAACTCCAGTGTATATTTGGGCTCCTGCTGCTGTCAACTCCTGCCAACTCCAGGGTGTGATTCATCCAATTTTTGGGCTCCTGAAGCCAACTCCAGTGTATATTTGGGCTCCTGCTGCTGCTGCTGCCAACTCCTGCCAACTCCAGGGTGTGATTCATCCAATTTTTGGGCTCCTGAAGCCAACTCCAGTGTATATTTGGGCTCCTGCTGCTGCTACTGTCAACTCCTGCCAACTCCAGGGTGTGATTCATCCAATTTTTGGGCTCCTGAGGCCAACTCCAGTGTATATTTGGGCTCCTGCTGCTGCTACTGTCAACTCCTGCCAACTCCAGGGTGTGATTCATCCAATTTTTGGGCTCCTGAAGCCAACTCCAGTGTATATTTGGGCTCCTGCTGCTGCTGCTGCCAACTTCTGCCAACTCCAGGGTGTGATTCATCCAATTTTTGGGCTCCTGAAGCCAACTCCAGTGTATATTTGGGCTCCTGCTGCTGCTGCTGTCAACTCCTGCCAACTCCAGGGTGTGATTCATCCAATTTTTGGGCTCCTGAAGCCAACTCCAGTGTATATTTGGGCTCCTGCTGCTGCTGCTGTCAACTCCTGCCAACTCCAGGGTGTGATTCATCCAATTTTTGGGCTCCTGAAGCCAACTCCAGTGTATATTTGGGCTCCTGCTGCTGCTGCTGCCAACTCCTGCCAACTCCAGGGTGTGATTCATCCAATTTTTGGGCTCCTGAAGCCAACTCCAGTGTATATTTGGGCTCCTGCTGCTGCTGCTGCCAACTTCTGCCAACTCCAGGGTGTGATTCATCCAATTTTTGGGCTCCTGAAGCCAACTCCAGTGTATATTTGGGCTCCTGCTGCTGCTGCTGCCAACTCCTGCCAACTCCAGGGTGTGATTCATCCAATTTTTGGGCTCCTGAGGCCAACTCCAGTGTATATTTGGGCTCCTGCTGCTGCTACTGTCAACTCCTGCCAACTCCAGGGTGTGATTCATCCAATTTTTGGGCTCCTGAGGCCAACTCCAGTGTATATTTGGGCTCCTGCTGCTGCTACTGTCAACTCCTGCCAACTCCAGGGTGTGATTCATCCAATTTTTGGGCTCCTGAAGCCAACTCCAGTGTATATTTGGGCTCCTGCTGCTGCTGCTGCCAACTTCTGCCAACTCCAGGGTGTGATTCATCCAATTTTTGGGCTCCTGAGGCCAACTCCAGTGTATATTTGGGCTCCTGCTGCTGCTACTGTCAACTCCTGCCAACTCCAGGGTGTGATTCATCCAATTTTTGGGCTCCTGAGGCCAACTCCAGTGTATATTTGGGCTCCTGCTGCTGCTACTGTCAACTCCTGCCAACTCCAGGGTGTGATTCATCCAATTTTTGGGCTCCTGAGGCCAACTCCAGTGTATATTTGGGCTCCTGCTGCTGCTACTGTCAACTCCTGCCAACTCCAGGGTGTGATTCATCCAATTTTTGGGCTCCTGAAGCCAACTCCAGTGTATATTTGGGCTCCTGCTGCTGCTACTGTCAACTCCTGCCAACTCCAGGGTGTGATTCATCCAATTTTTGGGCTCCTGAAGCCAACTCCAGTGTATATTTGGGCTCCTGCTGCTGCTGCTGCCAACTTCTGCCAACTCCAGGGTGTGATTCATCCAATTTTTGGGCTCCTGAGGCCAACTCCAGTGTATATTTGGGCTCCTGCTGCTGCTACTGTCAACTCCTGCCAACTCCAGGGTGTGATTCATCCAATTTTTGGGCTCCTGAAGCCAACTCCAGTGTATATTTGGGCTCCTGCTGCTGCTGCTGTCAACTCCTGCCAACTCCAGGGTGTGATTCATCCAATTTTTGGGCTCCTGAAGCCAACTCCAGTGTATATTTGGGCTCCTGCTGCTGCTGCTGCCAACTCCTGCCAACTCCAGGGTGTGATTCATCCAATTTTTGGGCTCCTGAGGCCAACTCCAGTGTATATTTGGGCTCCTGCTGCTGCTGCTGCCAACTTCTGCCAACTCCAGGGTGTGATTCATCCAATTTTTGGGCTCCTGAGGCCAACTCCAGTGTATATTTGGGCTCCTGCTGCTGCTACTGTCAACTTCTGCCAACTCCAGGGTGTGATTCATCCAATTTTTGGGCTCCTGAAGCCAACTCCAGTGTATATTTGGGCTCCTGCTGCTGCTACTGTCAACTCCTGCCAACTCCAGGGTGTGATTCATCCAATTTTTGGGCTCCTGAGGCCAACTCCAGTGTATATTTGGGCTCCTGCTGCTGCTACTGTCAACTCCTGCCAACTCCAGGGTGTGATTCATCCAATTTTTGGGCTCCTGAGGCCAACTCCAGTGTATATTTGGGCTCCTGCTGCTGCTACTGTCAACTCCTGCCAACTCCAGGGTGTGATTCATCCAATTTTTGGGCTCCTGAAGCCAACTCCAGTGTATATTTGGGCTCCTGCTGCTGCTGCTGCCAACTTCTGCCAACTCCAGGGTGTGATTCATCCAATTTTTGGGCTCCTGAAGCCAACTCCAGTGTATATTTGGGCTCCTGCTGCTGCTGCTGCCAACTTCTGCCAACTCCAGGGTGTGATTCATCCAATTTTTGGGCTCCTGAGGCCAACTCCAGTGTATATTTGGGCTCCTGCTGCTGCTACTGTCAACTTCTGCCAACTCCAGGGTGTGATTCATCCAATTTTTGGGCTCCTGAAGCCAACTCCAGTGTATATTTGGGCTCCTGCTGCTGCTACTGTCAACTCCTGCCAACTCCAGGGTGTGATTCATCCAATTTTTGGGCTCCTGAGGCCAACTCCAGTGTATATTTGGGCTCCTGCTGCTGCTACTGTCAACTCCTGCCAACTCCAGGGTGTGATTCATCCAATTTTTGGGCTCCTGAAGCCAACTCCAGTGTATATTTGGGCTCCTGCTGCTGCTGCTGCCAACTTCTGCCAACTCCAGGGTGTGATTCATCCAATTTTTGGGCTCCTGAAGCCAACTCCAGTGTATATTTGGGCTCCTGCTGCTGCTGCTGTCAACTCCTGCCAACTCCAGGGTGTGATTCATCCAATTTTTGGGCTCCTGAAGCCAACTCCAGTGTATATTTGGGCTCCTGCTGCTGCTGCTGTCAACTCCTGCCAACTCCAGGGTGTGATTCATCCAATTTTTGGGCTCCTGAAGCCAACTCCAGTGTATATTTGGGCTCCTGCTGCTGCTGCTGCCAACTCCTGCCAACTCCAGGGTGTGATTCATCCAATTTTTGGGCTCCTGAAGCCAACTCCAGTGTATATTTGGGCTCCTGCTGCTGCTGCTGCCAACTTCTGCCAACTCCAGGGTGTGATTCATCCAATTTTTGGGCTCCTGAAGCCAACTCCAGTGTATATTTGGGCTCCTGCTGCTGCTGCTGCCAACTCCTGCCAACTCCAGGGTGTGATTCATCCAATTTTTGGGCTCCTGAGGCCAACTCCAGTGTATATTTGGGCTCCTGCTGCTGCTACTGTCAACTCCTGCCAACTCCAGGGTGTGATTCATCCAATTTTTGGGCTCCTGAGGCCAACTCCAGTGTATATTTGGGCTCCTGCTGCTGCTACTGTCAACTCCTGCCAACTCCAGGGTGTGATTCATCCAATTTTTGGGCTCCTGAAGCCAACTCCAGTGTATATTTGGGCTCCTGCTGCTGCTGCTGCCAACTTCTGCCAACTCCAGGGTGTGATTCATCCAATTTTTGGGCTCCTGAGGCCAACTCCAGTGTATATTTGGGCTCCTGCTGCTGCTACTGTCAACTCCTGCCAACTCCAGGGTGTGATTCATCCAATTTTTGGGCTCCTGAGGCCAACTCCAGTGTATATTTGGGCTCCTGCTGCTGCTACTGTCAACTCCTGCCAACTCCAGGGTGTGATTCATCCAATTTTTGGGCTCCTGAGGCCAACTCCAGTGTATATTTGGGCTCCTGCTGCTGCTACTGTCAACTCCTGCCAACTCCAGGGTGTGATTCATCCAATTTTTGGGCTCCTGAAGCCAACTCCAGTGTATATTTGGGCTCCTGCTGCTGCTACTGTCAACTCCTGCCAACTCCAGGGTGTGATTCATCCAATTTTTGGGCTCCTGAAGCCAACTCCAGTGTATATTTGGGCTCCTGCTGCTGCTGCTGCCAACTTCTGCCAACTCCAGGGTGTGATTCATCCAATTTTTGGGCTCCTGAGGCCAACTCCAGTGTATATTTGGGCTCCTGCTGCTGCTACTGTCAACTCCTGCCAACTCCAGGGTGTGATTCATCCAATTTTTGGGCTCCTGAAGCCAACTCCAGTGTATATTTGGGCTCCTGCTGCTGCTGCTGTCAACTCCTGCCAACTCCAGGGTGTGATTCATCCAATTTTTGGGCTCCTGAAGCCAACTCCAGTGTATATTTGGGCTCCTGCTGCTGCTGCTGCCAACTCCTGCCAACTCCAGGGTGTGATTCATCCAATTTTTGGGCTCCTGAAGCCAACTCCAGTGTATATTTGGGCTCCTGCTGCTGCTGCTGCCAACTCCTGCCAACTCCAGGGTGTGATTCATCCAATTTTTGGGCTCCTGAGGCCAACTCCAGTGTATATTTGGGCTCCTTCTGCCCCTCATAGTGATGCCACTTCAACTCTCTGCAATTGTGCCGCTCTGCGATTCTATTAGCGATGCCTCTGATCTGCATGTGATATTTCTTCAAAGTATTATTTAACTAACCCAGCACGCATCCTGTGCGTGTTACAGCAAGGCTGAATGGTTTACAACCCTATTGAGGCTGTAGGAGGCTCAGAAATAGCCGTTTTTAATAGCG
The DNA here is from genome assembly GCA_027917425.1 of Gastrophryne carolinensis. Classification (NCBI taxonomy): domain Eukaryota; kingdom Metazoa; phylum Chordata; class Amphibia; order Anura; family Microhylidae; genus Gastrophryne; species Gastrophryne carolinensis. The sequence goes on along the minus strand of CM051239.1, from coordinate 10,950,066 downwards.
ATTCGTCGCGAATTTATTCGGGTCGAAACGATTTTTGTCGGAAAATTCGGCGAATCAGTCGAATCGAATTTTTCAAAAGTTCGCTCATCTCTACCGATCATCCTATTTTTCCCGTACGCTCGTGCGTTCGTATGAACTTGCGAGTGATTCTATAAGCAAATACGTTTCTATCCTAAAATGTCCGTCCGTTCGTATGGCAGTTCGGGAATCAGACCTATGTCAGTTTCCATCCTGAATTTTCCGTTTCATTTCTCAGGTTGCAACATTGGTTTTGCCCTTTTTCCTTTTTTGTCTGGACGTAAATCCTTCTGATCTTGCGGCTGCGCACTACAAACTTACCTCATTAAAGTGCATTCTAAATATTTGGTCTTTTTTTTTTCTTTATTTCATTCATTTTGTAGTAACCAACCATTAATGAATGCATTTGCATAAGTAAATCTTACTTTGTTTAATTTTTAGTTAACTTGCATTTTTTACTTGAGGATTTAATTTAAATATTTTGGCTTCAAATGGTACAACTTAAAATTTTGTGTGTGGTTACCCACACCCTCTCCATACAGATTGCTCTCAAATATAAAAAAACACCCAGCAACTTCTGCATGTTATGAGCCTAGAAACAGCCAAGATGGCAGGTCAGGTATTATCGGGCAGCCTGCAAACAGAAAGGGCCTTGTGACTGTGTTGCTCTGCATTCTTTGATTTCTGACCTTTCCGTGCCCCCAGCTCTGCTGTGTCTGTGCAAAATACAGCAGTAACCCACATCCTGCACTTTATCCCGCTCTCCTCTCCTCAGTAAGTGTGATGCATCTGACCAAAGATGAGCTAAAATAATTAAACAAAGCAAAGGTAAACAACTACACCAATAAATGCAATCTAAAAATATTATTCTAGTACATCAATTTAAAAATAAATAACAAAGGACATAAGTTTCTTTAATTAACGCAAATATATTGATGTATTGCAAAATAAAGGTTTACATGCAAAGGACTAATTAAGGTCCACATTAAAATGCTTTTAGAAGGCATACATGAATCAGGTATGCATTGCCATACAATTTATGGCCTCGGCCATGCTGATACATGCAGTTCATTGGAGCTCAAGACGCGCAGACTCCTCCACATAGCCAAAAAACCTGATCAAGAACAGCAATCCGACTGCTAAAAGGTGTCGGCAGTGGCTTTCTTTTAAAACGTATTTAGAGGTTGGAAAACTGTTCTCTGAATCACACCTAAACCCATCCGAGTATCCTAAGTTTTACGTTTTGATCCTACAGTTTAGGAACGAACTTCCGATGATCGTAAGAGCATATACAAAATCGTACGTAGGCTCGTGCGAGTCGGAAATGGCCAAAAAAACAGGAAAAAATGACTAACACCCACCCAAACTTACGATTCTCGATCCGAAATCAATTAACTTTTGCTCTTTGAATCGAGGGGTTTGTGTTTATCTGATCACTAGCCAATTTTTCAATTATCCTGGGGCGTCTCCGCCGGCTACCGCTTGCGATCAGTCAGTATTTAAATGTTTTCTATGGGAGCTGGAAGTCATGTCATGAGTAAGGGCTGAGTGTTTGCCCGAAGCGCGTTGGCACTTTGCCAGTTTCCTTATGCTTAACACCGGCTTTATTATGTGGATGGAAATTCTTTTAATTGATTGGATAATAAATGTGGATCGAGTATCCTTTTAATCAGAGATTGGCTGGCGTCTTTGCTATACCTGGTTGGTTATGGGAGGAGCGCTCATGGCCGTGCCATTCCCGTGATTTCCGATATCAAGGACTGTGAATTTAAACAGGTACGGCTGATTGCTATTGTTTACACCTGATTCACTGCTGAGCCAATGGAGAATGCTAGGTGGTGTCCTGAGGTCATACTGCCCAAGACTACACCACATCTAACAACTGCAGCGAGCGATAGGTAGCGCCAATTAAGTTCGTCTGGAACTCGGCGCTTGAGCCCGTATTCAAGAAAAAACTACACACGCACAAAAGCTGGGCGCTGTAGCATCGAGCGTCAGGCGCTATGTGATAAAAGTCTGTTTCTCAACACATATCCACCAGCACCAGAGAGAAAACATATGGAATGACATTGTGTAACACTGTGACAATGACACTGCAATGGCCGACCTGCACATACAATTCATTGCGGGTTATGTTGGTTGAATCCAGGATGCTGGTCTCAGGCCAGCGCCTCCCCCGCTTCCCTCTAACAGGGAGGCATTCACAAATGCCTGGGTGCGGCCATGCTCCCTGCTAGAGGGATAGCGGGGATGGCAGCAGCGGCCCGCACATGCGCCGGGAAGCAAGGTAAGTGAATAGGGCCACCTAGGGGTTTCACACAGCGGGGCATCCAAAACCCTCCTGGGTGAGAGAATCGATCAGCCCAGGAATCTTATAGATTCGCGAGCTGATTGTGCTGGATTTTGGTCCACTTTAAAGCCAGAGCATTTTTTATATTGTGTAGATCATTCTTTATAATTTCCTTATAGGAATTATATAAACTTTTAACATTTATAAATTCACAATACACAATTCAGTGCCCACACACACACACACACACACACACATTCGCCGTCACACCATGCAGATGGCGGCCGCCCTCGTCTGCCGCTTGTCAATTTAAAAATAAATTTAATCTCATTGTTAATCAAATTTAATCAAATTGTATTTTGACAATGTAACTCCAGCATTTAAACTTTTATTATTGTGCAGCCGATGTGTTGTCCTTTGTTATTCCCCCTTGTAGTCGGTGTCTCCGGTAATAAGGTGCGTGGGCTAAGCCGCTGACGATTGTTTGGCGCACCGATCACCGCAGGCTTCGCGCGCTACGGCAGAGACGCCGATAAGTTGGGCAATGAAATCATTTGTAATTATGTCGTTACTTTTGTTTGATTTGTTTACTTTAATTTATAGGACTTGGCATTTTACAGGCGGCTCAGTGGTGCCTAGTGTGTTAAACGGAGGCGAGATCAAAGAACGATTGCAGCAATGGGTCCGATCGTGGAATAACTCACCCTTCAATCATTGGTTGGTTCAGATGGTTAATCAAACAGGGAAATGTCTCCACACCCGCCGTTATCAATCTGATTGTTCAACTTGAGCCATTGACCCAATCAGCAGCATGAGCGCAGCAGAAAAGTATGCTGTTGTGGGGGCTGATTCACTACTAGCGCCACCTATCGCCATGTGAGCGTCTGCATAGCGACCGGCACTGGGCACTCCACACCATATTTAACAAAAAACTACACATACAGCATGGGCGCTCTAAAGCTGGGCGCTGTAGCATAGAGCGCCAGACTCTGTGTGATCAAAGTCTGTTTTTGAACACATATAAACCAGTAACAAAGCGAAAACACATGGAATCAAAATGTTTTAACACTGTGAAAATGACACTTTAGTGCCAGAGCTGTAAATGCAATTCAACATAAATATATAAAAAGTAAAAAAAATGTATAAAAGTGTTTGTTTGCAGCCAGGAGAGGTCACACAATGATTTGAGAGAAACCCCCAAAAATTGACAAACACACTATTTCTACACAACTATTGAAAGCCCCATTGAAATGTATGGGAGAGCGACACTGAGATAAGATAAAGAGAACATACAGTATACACATAAGATACAGAGAACATACAGTATACACATAAGATACAGAGAACATACAGTATATACATAAGATACAGAGAACATACAGTATATACATAAGATACAGAGAACATACAGTATACACATAAGATACAGAGAACATACAGTATATACATAAGATACAGAGAACATACAGTATATACATAAGATACAGAGAACATACAGTATACACATAAGATAAAGAGAACATACAGTATACACATAAGATACAGAGAACATACATTATACACATAAGATACAGAGAACGTACAGTATACACATAAGATACAGGGAACATACAGTATACACACAAGATACAGAGAACATACAGTATACACATAAGATACAGAGAATATACAATATATACATAAGATACAGAGAACATACAGTATACACATAAGATACAGAGAACATACAGTATACACATAAGATACAGAGAACATACAGTATATACATAAGATACAGAGAACATACAGTATACACATAAGATACAGAGAACATACAGTATATACATAAGATACAGAGAACATACAGTATACACATAAGATACAGAGAACATACAGTATATACACATAAGATAAAAAGAACATACAGTATACACATAAGATACAGAGAACATACAGTATATACACATAAGATAAAGAGAACATACAGTATACACATAAGATACAGAGAACATACAGTATACACATAAGATACAGAAAACATACAGTATATACATAAGATACAGAGAACATACAGTATACACATAAGATACAGAAAACATACAGTATACACATAAGATACAGAGAACATACAGTATACACATAAGATACAGAGAACATACAGTATATACATAAGATACAGAGAACATACAGTATACACATAAGATACAGAAAACATACAGTATACACATAAGATACAGAGAACATACAGTACACACATAAGATACAGAGAACATACAGTATACACCTAATATACAGAGATTATTAAAGTGGACCAAAGCCCACCCTGGATTCTATGAGACTCCAGGACAAACGTACTCGCTTCCCCCAGGTCACCTGAAAACTCACCTTTGTAACCGGTTTAAGCAGCGGCCGCATACCCGCTATTCCTTCGGCAGGGCGCGTGCCCATGTCAGGCATTTGTAAATGGCCGCTTGCGGCACGCCCCCTGTTAAAGGGTAGCAGGGGATGAGTTTGCCAGCATGCTTGGATTGCTCGCATTAGACGAGCTCCTAGACAAAGGGGCTTGAGCGGATCCCATAGCGGGCCTCCCCGATCGGACTGCCGGGGGGCAAAGACCAAACCCAGGATAGACAAAATCCTGGGTTTTGGTCCACTTTAATAAGAGGTTGTGTTTCATGATACATTCTAGATATGAGGCCTGATTCAGAGCCTCTTTCACATGCACTTTCGCATTTGTTTGTGTAATTTTTGTGAGTTTTTACATGCTTTTTCTGAATTTTCGTTACTGTTTTCATGCGTATATGCGTTTACGCTAACGCGAATACGCACTTTCGATGGTCGTATGTTTATCATAAAATTTCGGGCAACTTATGTTATTGGTTTGTGCTTGCCCATGATTCAGAGACTTGATTGTTGATCACAACCCGGCCAATAAAGCGAGTTTCTTTTCGTTCAACTTACGGGGCATGCTAGACGGCATGCTGTGCATCAGCCTATTAAATTAGCATAATATATGGCCTCATCCCTAGCCTAGAACATTAATAATATTTCACTCAACAGCTATTGAAAATATATATTAAAAAAATTAATTTTTGCTTCCTTTTCACAGCAACACCACAAGAGAGACTGCAAGCTTTAACAGCGACTGTCTATAGGCTGGTGGGTGACATCCAGGAGCTGGCAGCTTAATTGGGGACCAGCGAAGAATAGATTCCTGGGGCCTGCCAAATTTTGTAAATATGTTGTTTTAAATGTAAAAAATTTAAAATATTTTAAAAAAAAATAACATTTTATATTTTGCAAATACAAAAAAAAATTGTCATAAAATTTACACTAAAACGTGGCATTAAAAACCCTAACCCCCCAAAAAATACAAATAAGTATATTTAAACTTAGCCATGTTTCGTTTTTCATTTCTGTAAACATCACAAAAATTAATGCATGAACACATCCACTAAACAACATACATCAGAAGCCATCAAGAAGGAATTGAAAATTAACTAGAGAATGCAGAACATTAAGGTAAGCATGAATGTCGGGAGAACATCTTTTACAAAGATTTTATTGGGTTTTACATAAGAAATACATAAAAGTCGAACAATGACATATACACTGGTGATAATAAGTGTACAGGCTTCAGAGAAAATAAACATTAATACAAATGTGGTCGGTATTCGTAGGAAATATAATATATGCTGATTCTAGTAAGATGGGCAACTGTTTCCTAGTATGTCACACACCCCACTTCCTGATATTCATGACACTTGGGACATCCAATAGCAGTGTCTATAATGGGTGGGGATCCCCAAGGAATAATGCATAACTTAAATTACTGCAGCTTGCAGAATTTTGCGGCCAAAAGCAGCATCCGCTGAGGCCCGCACATCAACCTTGTAAAACTGTAAAAGTATGCACAGAAGACCAAGTCGCAGCCTTACAAACCTGTTCAACAGAAGCCTGGTGCTGAAAAGCCCAGGAAGCTCCAATAGCACGAGTAGAATGAGCGATGACACGAAAAGGGGGAACCTTCCCCTTAGCCATATAGGCCCCAATGATGGCCTGACATATCCACTTACTAAGGGAAGATTTGGCAGGAGCAAAACCCTTCTTGGGCCCAGAAGGCACAGCAAAAAAGGCATCCGTCTTGCGGAAGGCCGAAGTAGTAACTAAATAATACTTAACACAACGAACTACATCCAAAGAATGTAAGACCCTTTCCTTGTCGTTACTAGGTTTAGGACACAAGGAAGGAAGAACTATATCCTGATTTAGGTGGAAAGCAGACACCACCTTAGGAAGGAAATCCGGTTTAAAACGGAAAACAACATTAACTTGATGCCTCTCAAAATAAGGGGCTAGAATAGACAAAGTCGCTAGTTCAGAAACTCGGCAGACAGAAGTAATAGCAACCAATTAGGCAACCTTCTGAGTAAGAATAGGAAGAGGCATATCCTGCAAAGGCTCAAAGGGAGTGGCCTGCATAACTGAAAGCACTAGGTTAAGGTCCCAAACAGGAAGTATAGGCCGCACATGCGCGACTCCTTGGAAAAAGGTCTTAACCAAAGGATGAAGAGCAAACGACCTTTGAAAGAAAATAGCCAAGGCAGAGACTTGCCCTTTCAAAGTACTAATCTGGAAACCCATATCCAGACCTCGTTGCAGATATTCCAGAATTCTAGGAATAGAAAATACTCTACAGGGCAAAGCCCTGGATTCACACCAATCAATATAGGACCTCCAAGTCCTGTAATAAATGACAGAGGAAGACTTCTTCCTAGCTCTAATAAGAGTCTGAATAACCACATCAGAAAGACCTTCTTCTTTCAAGATGGAGACTTCAGCAGCCATGCAGTCAAAGCCAGCGTTTGTAAATTGGGGTAACAAAGTTGACCCTGAGTGATGAGATCTGGAAGAAGAGGCAGATGGAACCGATCCACTGCCAGCCTTACGACGTCTGCGTACCACAGACGTCTTAGCCACCTTGGTGCCACCAGAATTGCTGGTGCCTCCTCCAGTGCTAACTTGCGCACCACCTTGCTGATCATGGAGAATGGGGGAAACAGATACAGGAACCCCAGATCCTTCCAGGCCAGAGACATGGCATCCGCTGCCAATGCCAGAGGATCCTGGGATAGAAACACAAAAGCAGGCAGCTTGTGATTGTGACGAGAAGCAAACAGGTCCAACCGTGGAGTCCCCCACTTGTGACAGAGGAACTGAAAGACCCTTGGATTGAGAGACCATTCTCCCTGGCGAGAACATCCTCTGCTCAGGGAGTCTGTCTCCACATTCTCTATCCCCGGAATGTAAACTGCTGATATGCAGGGAACATTGATCTCTGTCCACTGAATGATCAGAGACACTTCCCGGAGGGCACCCCAACTGCGAGTCCCTCCCTGGTGATTGATGTATGCAACAGCTGTTCGGTTGTCTGACCGAATCTGAACTGGCAGACCCTGTAAGAAATGGGTCAGTCGAAGTAGAACAAGACGTATGGCCCGAAGCTCTAATACATTGATTGGGGAATGAGCCTCCTGAGGCCCCCACAATCCTTGGAACTGATGCTTCTTCCAGAAGCCCCCCCAGCCCACCAGGCTGGCATCCGTGGTAACCAGTTCCCAACGCGGAGTCAGAAATGACTTGCCCTTCTGGAGGTTGTGCGATATTAACCACCACTGAAGGGACTGCAAAACGTGGGGAGACAAGTGTGATTCAATGATAGTGGGCACCTGTCCCACTTTGCCAAGAGGAAGAGCTGAAGCGTCCTTATGTGAAACTGGGCAAACGGGACTGCCATGTCTCATTCGGGGAGGCCGATTCATTAATAGCGCCAGGTAGCGGCAGATGAGCGCCAGTAGCGTGATTTTCACAGCGCCAGCTAGTATTCGCTGTGCTTGGCCGGGGTTTGCTTGTTGACAGCCACTCAGTCGGTGTGCGGTAATGTTGAATACGGGGTTAGGGGTCGATGTTTCACAGGTTCTGCGTTGTATGGGTGCGCCTGACAGCGAATGGCCAGAGCGAACGGCTTGCTGCAGATTCATTAACAAATCACGCTCAAAAATTTCTCGCGCTGTGAATTCCTTGTTTAAACCCCAGAGCGCTGGCAGCGATGTGTGTAAAGTAGTTTTTAACCCCCAAACAACCATTTTTTTTTAATGTAAAAATTATACAAGTTTTTCTAAACATTTTGTAATATGAATATATGAATATCAGACCTGTAATATCAATTCTGCACATATTTTTTTTTTTTCCTTAAAAAAAAATATCTAACATTGCCGTAGTGGACACAGAATTTTTGACAGTTAAAAAAAAAAAAAAAAATAAAAAAATAATAAAAAAAATCAATTAATTATGAATATTTAAAGATTGCTCCATTGAAAATGCATTGGAGAGCGCCAGGGAGCGACAGGTCATACCTGGCGCTATGATGGGATTAGTAGCGGCGCTGTTCATTGCAGTCGGCTACATGATGAATCCCGCGCTAGCTGACGCTCTCGCCGGCGCTAGCCTCATTTAGCGTGATAAATGCGTCATTGTGACCGCCGCCGGGCGTACTTGAGTCGGTAGCCGCTGTTAGCTGGCGGTACCTGGCGCTCGTCAGACACTACCTGGCGCTAGCCCTTGATAAATAAGGCCCCTAGACGGATAGACTGACGAGGGTTGGACAAAAATAGACAAATCAAGTCCTGAATCAGAACCATTTTGGACTGAGGAAGAAAAACCTTGGCCTGAAATGTATCCAGAATCAGGCCCAGGAAGGGAATTTCCCTGGACGGACAGAGAGAGGATTTGGGGTAACTTATTACCCATCCGAAACTCTCTAGCGTAGAGACCACCGTCCTGGTGTCCAACTCTGATTGTTCGAGGGAGGAGGCCACGATAAGAAGATCGTCCAGAAAAGGTACAATGCGGATGCCCTGGACCCTGAATATAGCCATCACTCCTGCCAGCATCTTCATAAAGACTCTTGGGGCCGAGGTAAGGCCGAATGGCAGGGCCACAAATTGATAATGCTGGTCTTCTATCGAGAACCTGAGAAATCTCTGGTGACCCGGAAAAATTGGAATGTGCAAATAAGCATCCTTGATGTCTATGGATGTCATGAAGTCCCCCTGATGGAGAGCATCGATCGTTGATCGCAGAGACTCCATGCGGAATCTTCTGAAACTGATAAATTGATTGAATCTCCTTAGGTCTAGGATAGGTCGAACAGAGCCGTCCTTTTTGGGTACCGTGAATAGGTTGGAGTAGAACCCCAAACCCCTTTCCGCTGGAGGAGCTAGGCAGATGACAGCCATGTTTAACAGATTCGCTACTGCTGCCCGCAGTCCCTGCGCAATTGCCGAATCTGACGGCATCCGGGACATGAAAAATCTGGGAGGAGGCCGGAACTCGAATTCCAGTTTGTAACCGGAAGAGACTACTTCCAAAACCCAATAGTCTCATACCTCCTGACCCCAGACCTGGAAGAAGAACCGCAGCCGTCCCCCCACCCATAAGGGTGAGGGCGTCCCCTCATTGTTGAGCAGGCTTAGTGGCAGATTTGGTTTTGGACCCCCAATTTTGACTTGGACGGCCACGTAGAGCGGCGTACTCATCAGAGGCCGGATCAAGCCCTGAGTAATTCATTAGGTCTCTCACAACAGACCTAATAGCCACTGTCATGAGTGCTGAAGCACCAACAGGCAGCAAGGCCGAGCCCACACTGGAAAAAGCGTGGCACGCCATTTGATCAATACGCTTATCCTCTCCATCTTTAAGTGTAGTGGAGTCAGGAGAATGCAACACAGAAGAATTGGATAAATTAAGCACAGGGGCATCCACCACAGGTGGTGATGACCAACGCTTAACAGTATCAGCTGGGAAGGGATATTTCTTGTCCCAGCCCAAGGAAATGCCAGGAAGCCGCGCAGGCTTCTCCCATTCTTTAAGAATAATTTCATCAAAATGCTTTTGATTTGGAAATTCTAAACGAGGTTTAGAGACTCCAAAGAATTCCTCTTTTTGAGGAGGGACTACTTCAGGAGGAGTGATAACCAAAACCTCAAATAACTGAGCAAGAGCCTTTGGGGTATCCACAACACTAGCTTCACCCTGCTCAATCACAGTACCAACGAATTGCTGTTCATCAGAAACATCTGATTCCACATATAATTCTCCTTCTTCTAACTGAGAAGGATCAGACCAATAAAGCATTTCACAATTATCCAACTCACTTACCGGAACGGCCAAGTTTCCTTTTAGCTGAGGCCTTCTTGGCCACAGAGCTAGACATTAATTTTTCAAGATGAGACAATCTGGCACATAAATCAGAATGCGACTCACCACCCATGACAATATCACTGGGGGTACGGACAAGACATGGCGGAGTAGGAGATAAGGCAGAAGCCCCAGACGCCGAAGCCTGGGCCCCAGTTTGCTGCATAATAGTTAATTGAGCACAAGGGATGCAAAGAATTGCGTTATCCCCAACAAGGGATGCCCCACATCCAAAACATTGCCGAGTCTGTGCAGAGGGAACTGCATGCCCGTTGTCCTGAGATGCCTCCATATGGTGTTTAGCATTATACTATAATTGATTATAGTCGCCAAGTATATATGGGATTTACGCAATTGCTACCCGGGATACCCCTTTAAATAGTCCCAAGTGGGAGGATATTAACACAAATCGACCCCCAAATAAGGCTTTAAGGGCTAAAGACCAGGAGAAACCCCTTTAAAATAAAGAGTTTCCACCTACAAATAAAACAAACAGTCACCAATGCACACAATACAATAAATGACAAAGCATGAAAAAAATGGCAGAAACTCCCTTCAGCAAGCTGAGGGGTAATCACAGCACCAGGAAATCAGCTCGCACCATGAGGGAAGACCATAGTGAAGCAGCAGGAGCCAGGCAGACAAAGGGAGCACACCAAGGTGCTCTGGGAAATGAAATGATGCTGTGTGCTTAAGCCCCGCCCACCCCCAGAATCGCATGACCAAGAATGGAGGGAAATTCAAATCTGAACACAGCCAGAAACAAAAGAGCTTTAAAAGGTAAGCAAAAAAGAATGCTGCCTAGACAGAGATAGGAAAATCTAAATAAAACATAGCCTATTAAATAGTATAGTAAACATACATAATAATATATATGTAATAAAGATTTATTTTATATACCGGTATCTTCTTTTTTTTTTTTTATTATTATTTGTGTGCATGGTGACAAATAAGCCCAGATAACGCCCCCCCCCTCCTTTTTACCCCAGCAGGGTAAAGTAGAACTAAAGGGGAGAGGATATAAATGCACCCATAAGGCACAAGGGGATTATAAAGGGACAGGGGCATCCCATGCCGAGAACACCAACCCGGAAACCGCCTACCCACATTTGGGTCTCACGGAGGAGTAAAACTCCTGTATACACCAGAAGGTGTATGTATCTACCTTTGCCTGAACCATACAGCCAGGGCTGGGAGGCATACAATATAACCAAACAGGTTTAAATAGTATCAGACAGAAATAGAGAAAAAAAGGGTCCGGGAGCAAACCCGGCTACCTGCAGCTTGAAGGAGAGTCATCTTCTGAATGCTTGGCCGACTGCAGAGACGAAAAGACTGAGGAATAGTGGGAGGAACCCAGTACTTATGGACCAGGAGGGGCTCCTTTTTCCATGTCATCTCTGCAAGATCGCCCTCTACAGGCCGGGTCCCCAAGTGTCATGAATATTTGGAAGTGGGGTGTGTGACATAATAGGAATATACACAGAACGAGCCTAATACGACACGGTTTTGAGGAGGCTCTGAATCAACCCTATGGTCTCAAGCCGTATCAACATATCTCCCTGAGGAAGCCCTGTGTAAGAAGGGTGAAACTGGTTGGGTAAAGAAGAGACAATACTGTCAAGAGTACTCTGTTATGCTAATCCATATTTTTGTATGGTAATATTAGAGGTATACTATAAAATGTTTGTTACCTATACAAAAACTGTTAAAAAAATAATGATATATATATATATGAGAGAGAGAATGAGAATAAAGCATACACATTTTTATTAGTAAGTGATGTTGCATTAATTGAAGCCAGGGGCGCACAGTATGTCTAGACGCTTTACTCAAGCGGTGACGCAATACATCCTCTTTAAGAGAGCCAAATAATCAGGGTCCCTGTCTAAAGAGCTTGCAATCTAATAATCCACTATATATCACTTATATATAGCTATTTTGTTGGCTATGCAACAGACTTTATGCTTAGTCTTATGCTGTAATGACTTTTGCTTGATTTACAGCTACAACAAATTATGACACTAGATGGTGCTGTGACCAATGCTTAAAGTGGACCAACACCCAGGATTTTGACTATACTGGGTCTTGGTCCACTTCGGTGGGGCACCCCCGATCGGGGTGCCCCGCTGTGTGAAACCCCCCCTAACCCCCCGAAAAACTCACCTCTCCCCGCTCCCAGCGCCGACGTACAAGCGAGGATCAGGAACATCTAAGCGGCTGCCGCCGCCTCCCTCGCGTCACTTTTGACGCGCGCGCGCCCGCGCCGGCCATTCGCAGACGGACGGCGCGGGCGCGCGCACGCCTACAGGAGCGCGATGGAGGCAGCGGCGGCCGGCCGCCGCCGAAGATAAGGTAAGGAGTTTGGGGTGTTTGGGGGGGTTTCACCCCGCGGGACATCCCGATCTCGGATGTCCCGCGGGGTGGGGGGTGATCGGCCCGGGAATCTTATAGATTCCCGGGCCGATCACCCGTGGGTGTTGGTCCACTTTAAAGCGGACCCTCATCCTGAATAACAACCTATCTTATATGTTTCCCACACCCTGTACATACAGATTGCCCACATTAATCCGGACCTTCACCCTGAATAACAACCTATCTTATATGTTTCGCACACCCTGTACATACAGATTGCCCACATTAATCCAGACCTTCACCCTGAATAAGAGCCTATCTTATATGTTTCCCACACCCTGTACATACAGATTGCCCACATTAATCCAGACCCTCACCCTGAATAAGAGCCTATCTTATATGTTTCCCCCCTGTACATACAGATTGCCCACATTAATCCAGACCTTCACCCTGAATAAGAGCCTATCTTATATGTTTCCCCCACCCTGTACATACAGATTGCCCACATTAATCCGGACCCTTACCCTGAGTAAGAGCCTAACTTGTATGTTTCCCCTGTACATACAGATTGCCCACATTAATCCGGACCCTCACCCTGTATAAGAGCCTATCTTATATGTTTCCCACACCCTGTACATACAGATTGCCCACATTAATCCGGACCTTCACCCTGAATAAGAGCCTATCTTATATGTTTCCCACACCCTGTACATACAGATTGCCCACATTAATCCAGACCCTCACCCTGAGTAAGAGCCTATCTTATATGTTTCCCCCCTGTACATACAGATTGCCCACATTAATCCGGACCCACACCCTGAATAAGAGCCTAACTTGTATGTTTCCCCCGTACATACAGATTGCTCACATTAATCCAGACCCTCACCCTGAATAAGAGCCTATCTTATATGTTTCCCCCCTGTACATACAGATTGCCCACATTAATCCGAACCCTCATCCTGAATAAGAGCCTATCTTGTATGTTCCCCCCTGTACATACAGATTGCCCACATTAATCCGGACCTTCACCCTGAACCCTAACAACCTATCTTGTATGTTTCCCCCACACTGTACACACAGATTGCCCATATTAAAAACCATTCTACCTGCACCTAGTGCGTATTTTTTACCTTTTAACATCCAGGATGGCGGCCCATGGCGTGTCTTTTGAATATGCCGCTCTGCATTCTGGGATTGCTGTCCTTTTCCTGACCCTAGCTTCTGCTCTGCAAAACACAGCTATAACCCCGCCCCCTGCACTTTTGACCCCTCTCCCCAACATGTCATGCTTGTGAGGCAAGATGGCGGCACCCGTATTCTGGAGTCCTAAACAGAGTTGCAGCCCAGTGGGGGAAAAAATAAAAAGTTAGCAACTAAAAACGTAAAATATTATTTTATTTATTTATTAAATGATGCTGAAGGTTCAGTTTAACTGTAGTTTCTTTATGCATATTACTGATGTGTTGTTATTTCCTGTGTATTCATTTTCTTTATGATACTTCTTTTTTTCCTGTCCGTGTAATGCACCATGTAAGGTGACATTCTCTTGCTGCATTGAGGTTCCAGTAAAGCCAGTTCCTGTTATACCACTAATGTCTATCTGGATTCGCTGCACCCAGCACTCACACTCTGCACCAGACTTGATAAATCTCAGCCAAGTAAGCTTTCACCTACCTTACTGTCTGTCCCAGGAGCTCACAATCTACTATACCTAAGGCTTGCACCGGTCTCAGGGCACTTTCTAGGCAAAATAGCACTAAGTGCGGGAAGGAAGAAATTCTGCCCCATCCTCACCCATCCTATTGTTACGCACCGGGTGCGAAGAAGTGGACCCGCTGGGTCTGCAGAACTGTTTTGGCAGATACCGCGTCAGGGGAGCGGAGTCTAAGGAGCCACTGGTTTTCACCAGAGCCCACCGCAAGGCGGGATGGTCTTGTGCGGCAGGTGACTCCCAGGTCGCTACCCCCCAACAGCGGCACAGTTCCACAAACTGCTGAAGTGACGTGCAGCAGAGACAAACAGTGGTCGGAGGAGAAGGCCGTGGTCAGGACTGGCAGCGCGGGTTCAGTAGCGGTGAGACAAGCCGAGGTCGGGACTGGCAGCGCGGGTTCAATAGCGGTGAGACAAGCCGAGGTCGGGACTGGCAGCGTGGGTTCAATAGGTCAATGGGAGAGCCGAGGTCATACACGAGGAATCAAGCAATACAGCGATAATCATTCAGGGAACAACACCGAAGATCCGGCACAGGAAGTAAGGCAGGGTTTAATTTATAGGAAGCGCCAAAAAGGGATTGGATGGCAGAGACCAATTAACAGGGCCTTGGCCCTTTAAATCTGAGGAGGTTGACGCGCGCGCCCCCTAGTGGCCGGGGACGTGCGCGCAGGGAAGGCGGAACAGTCACAGAAGGAGGAAGCCGGCGGCCATGCCGGTCAGAGGAGGAAGCGCGGGGACCAGGTAAGGGGGAACCGCAGCCAGGGGGGCCAGCAGCAGACGCCCGGATGGCGGTGGAGCGGGGAGCGCTGCAGGAAGGGGACGCAGCGCTCGCCCGAGGAGAGGCATGGAGGGGGGCGCTGCGCGGGGAAGACGCAGCGCTCGCCCTAACAGTACCCCCCCCCCTTAGGTCTCCCCCTCTTTTTGGGACCGAGAAAGTTTGAAATAAGGCTCCGATCGAGGATATTCTCCTCAGGCTCCCAGGACCTCTCTTCAGGACCGCAATTCTCCCAATCCACTAGAAAGTATCGTCTCCCTCTGGATGTTTTGGAAGCCAGAATCTCTCTCACCGAGAAGGCATCTTCGGTACCCGCGACCGGAAGTGGCTCCAACGTTTTAGAAGAGAATCGATTAGTCGTCAGAGGTTTTAATAATGAAACATGAAAAGAGTTGGGAATACGTAAGGAGGCTGGCAAATGAAGTTTGTAACAGACCGGATTAATTTGTTGCTTGATCCTGTACGGCCCTAAATAGCGAGGACCCAATTTATAACTGGGTATCTTGAAACGAATGTACTTGGCTGAAAGCCAAACTTTATCTCCAGGAGAGAAAACAGGAGCGATTCTCCTTCTTTTATTAGCGCTGCTCTTCATGCGGGTAGAGGCTAGAACAAGAGAATGTCGTGTTTCACGCCAGATAGAGGAAAGAAACTGTGTTAAGTCATCCACGGCGGGTACCCCCGACTGTGTAGGTAAGGGTAGAGGAGGCAAAGGTTGGCGGCCATAAACAATGAAGAATGGAGATTTCTTTGTGGCTTCAGAATCTTTGAAATTATAAGAGAACTCCGCCCATGGCAAGAGATCGACCCAGTCGTCTTGTCGGGCCGAAACAAAGTGACGTAGATATTGTCCTAGAACCTGATTGACCCTCTCCACTTGGCCGTTGGACTGGGGGTGGTAAGCCGAGGAAAAATCTAATTTCACCTTTAACTGAGTACAGAGAGCCCTCCAGAATTTTGAAACAAACTGAACTCCCCTGTCGGAGACAATGTGGGAAGGAAGTCCATGGAGCCGAAAAATATGTTTAAAAAAGTTCTTAGCCAACTGAGGAGCGGATGGGAGTCCTGGTAGCGGAACGAAGTGCGCCATTTTTGAAAAACGATCCACAACAACCCAGATCACTGTATTGCCTTGAGATGGAGGAAGATCCGTGATAAAGTCCATAGCGATGTGAGACCAAGGGATTTCAGGAATAGGAAGAGGATGAAGAAGACCCGCCGGTCTTTGGCGAGGCGTTTTATTACGTGCACAGGTGGTACAAGCTTGCACGAATTCTGCCACATCCTTCTCAATGGAGGGCCATCAATAATATCTGGCAATAATTGCGTTAGACTTTTTGATACCAGCATGCCCGGCAATACGGGAAGCATGACCCCATTTTAATATTTGGAGGCGTCGGCGAACCGGGACAAAGGTTTTCCCAGGCGGAGCCTGCACTAGGGAGGCAGGAGCGGAATGAACCAAATGATCAGGAGATATAATGAACTGAGGAGCAGCGTCCACGTCTGTGACGTCCGAGGAGCGAGATAGAGCATCTGCCCTGATGTTCTTAGAGGCAGGCCGAAAGTGAATGCGGAAATTAAACCGCGCGAAGAATAGTGACCAACGAGCTTGGCGAGGATTCAAGCGTTGAGCAGTTTGAAGATACAAAAGGTTCTTATGGTCGGTAAAAATAGATATGGGGTGAAGCGACCCTTCTAGAAGATGTCTCCACTCTTCAAGAGCTAATTTGATAGCCAGGAGTTCACGATCCCCAATAGAATAATTTCGCTCCGCGGAAGAAAAAGTCCTAGAAAAGAACCCACAAGTATGATTTTTCCCTGAAGGAGACCTCTGTGTGAGAACAGCTCCTGCTCCGATGGGAGAGGCGTCAACCTCTAGAGAAAAAGGACGAGAAGGGTCTGGTCTGGTGAGCACCGGGGCCATAGAGAAGGTCTTTTTCAAAGTTAAAAAGGCTGCCTCCGCCTGTGGAGGCCATGACTTGGGGTTGGCTCCCTTTTTGGTGAGAGCCACAATGGGGGCCACGATAGTGGAAAAATGGGGTATGAATTGACGGTAATAGTTGGCGAAGCCCAGAAATCGTTGAATGGAACGCAGACCAACAGGCCGAGGCCAATCTAAAACCGCTCTCAATTTGCTAGGGTCCATTTGTAGTCCTTGGGCTGAAACAGTATAACCCAAAAAGGGCAGAGCGGTCTGGTGAAAGAGACACTTTTCTAATTTGGCATAAAGATGATGCTGCCGAAGGCGGGATAGTACCAGACGAACGTGCCGGTGATGCTCTTCGAGGGAAGAAGAGAAGATGAGGATATCATCTAAATAGACCACGACACAGGAGTACAACAAGTCCCGGAAGATGTCATTGACGAACTCTTGAAATACGGCAGGGGCATTACAAAGCCCGAAGGGCATCACCAAATACTCGAAATGACCGTCACGGGTATTAAAGGCAGTCTTCCATTCGTCTCCCTTGCGGATGCGGATCAGATTGTAGGCTCCTCGGAGATCCAGTTTGGAAAAGATCCTGGAGCCACGAAGACGGTCGAAGAGTTCTGGAATTAAGGGTAAGGGGTATCGGTTCTTTACCGTGATCTTGTTAAGACCCCGATAGTCGATACAGGGTCGGAGAGAACCGTCTTTTTTCTGTACAAAAAAAAAGCCAGCCCCAGCGGGAGAAGAGGACTTCCGGATGAAGCCCCTCTGCAGATTTTCTTGTATGTAAGTAGCCATTGCTTGAGTTTCGGGGACGGATAGTGGGTAGATACGGCCACGAGGAGGAGTGGTCCCAGGCAGGAGGTCGATCGGGCAGTCATAAGGGCGATGAGGCGGAAGGGTCTCAGCTTGCTTCTTACAGAAGACATCAGCGTAAGCCCGGTAAACTTCGGGTAGGCCCGGTAGAGATGTGGTAGGATGATCGGTTCGAACTGGTAAAGCTTTCAAGCAATTCTTGAAGCAGGTTGTACCCCACGCCTTGATGTCCCCAGTGACCCAGTCTAGGGTAGGATTATGAAGCTGAAGCCAAGGAAGACCCAATAGGATTGGGGAAGTACAATGGGGTAACACAAAGAGTTCCAAGTATTCCTGGTGAAAGAGGCCAATCTTAAGGAGCAAAGGCTTGGTACGGTACTGCACCATACAATTCAGTCTATCTCCATTAACTGAGGCGATGAATAACGGTTTGGCCAAGCGGTTAACTGCTATGTCGTATTTCTTGATCAGGGAGGCCTCTATGAAATTGCCCGCCGAACCAGAATCCAGGAAGACCGGCAAATTAAGCACAGAGGCAGATGAGAGACAAAGCTGTGCAGGTACGGTAAATCTTGGAGAGGAAGCACACACACCCAGAGACGCCTCTCCCACCGAGTCTAGGTGCGCCCGTTTCCCAGTCGAGAAGGACGAATGGGGCAATCTCTTAGAAAATGATCAGGACTGGCGCAATACAGACAGAGATTTTCATTTCTCCTGCGAGACCTCTCCACGGGGGTTAGGCGAGAGCGGCCGACCTGCATGGCTTCCACCTCTGGAGAAGATGGTACAGACAAAGGTTTCTGAAAGGTGGGAGCCAAACGGAACATCCTCCTGTCACGTTGGGAATCTCTCTCCAGGCGAAGTTCCTCACGCCTCTCAGCAAAGCGTATGTCAATGCGAGTGACGAGATGAATGAGTTCAGAAAGGGAGTCAGGTATCTCTCGGGCCGCTAGAACATCTTTGATCTTGCTAGAAAGACCTTTCTTAAAACAAGCGCAGAGGGCCTCATTATTCCATGCTAACTCGGAGGCCAAAGTACGGAATCGAATAGCATATTCACCAACAGAAAGATCGCCTTGCGTTAAATTCAATAGAGCGGACTCGGCAGATGAGGCCCGAGCGGGTTCTTCAAAAACCTGACGGAATTCAGTAACAAAGGCCTGGACGGTGAAGGTGAGAGGATCATTACGGTCCCACAAGGGAGTGGCCCAAGCCAAGGCTTTTCCGGAGAGCAGACTAATGATGAAGGCCACTTTAGAGCGTTCGGTGGGAAATTGATCAAACAATAATTCCAGGTGCATAGAGCACTGGGCTAGAAAGCCTCTGCACAACTTCGCGTCCCCCTCATATTTTGCTGGTAAGGAGAGGCGGATTCTGGATGGGGAAACTGCTGGAGACTGCGGTGGCGGCACCGGTGGCGGTGGAGAAGGCGACAGCTGCTGGGTCAAGAGTTGCTGCATCATAGCGGTAAGCTGATTAATCTGCCGAGACTGCAAAGCCACCAGCGCTGGGAGTTCGGAAGTCTCCGGCAAGGGCACCTCAGCGGGATCCATGGCCGGATCTTACTGTTACGCACCGGGTGCGAAGAAGTGGACCCGCTGGGTCTGCAGAACTGTTTTGGCAGATACCGCGTCAGGGGAGCGGAGTCTAAGGAGCCACTGGTTTTCACCAGAGCCCACCGCAAGGCGGGATGGTCTTGTGCGGCAGGTGACTCCCAGGTCGCTACCCCCCAACAGCGGCACAGTTCCACAAACTGCTGAAGTGACGTGCAGCAGAGACAAACAGTGGTCGGAGGAGAAGGCCGTGGTCAGGACTGGCAGCGCGGGTTCAGTAGCGGTGAGACAAGCCGAGGTCGGGACTGGCAGCGCGGGTTCAATAGCGGTGAGACAAGCCGAGGTCGGGACTGGCAGCGCGGGTTCAATAGCGGTGAGACAAGCCGAGGTCGGGACGGGCAGCACAGGTTCGAAGGTCAATGGGAGAGCCGAGGTCATACACGAGGAATCAAGCAATACAGCGATAATCATTCAGGGAACAACACCGAAGATCCGGCACAGGAAGTAAGGCAGGGTTTAATTTATAGGAAGCGCCAAAAAGGGATTGGATGGCAGAGACCAATTAACAGGGCCTTGGCCCTTTAAATCTGAGGAGGTTGACGCGCGCGCCCCCTAGTGGCCGGGGACGTGCGCGCAGGGAAGGCGGAACAGTCACAGAAGGAGGAAGCCGGCGGCCATGCCGGTCAGAGGAGGAAGCGCGGGGACCAGGTAAGGGGGAACCGCAGCCAGGGGGGCCAGCAGCAGACGCCCGGATGGCGGTGGAGCGGGGAGCGCTGCAGGAAGGGGACGCAGCGCTCGCCCGAGGAGAGGCACGGAGGGGGGCGCTGCGCGGGGAAGACGCAGCGCTCGCCCTAACACCTATGGTGCTGTTCCATACGCCTATGCGCCATGCTTTGCCCTCTTCCCATGGCTGAGCACAATAAAGGGGATGAAGGGACTGTCTATAATCTGCACCATTAACAGATCCCACCATGGCCTTGGCGCCCAGTGTGATTGCCCTGCTTGCGCTCCCCTAGAAACAGCCCTGACCCGTTTGATAAATCTCAGCCAAAGATGCATCCATATCCATTCCTATCTGTCCTAGGAGCTTGCAATCTAATATACCTAGCACTCATACTTTATCACTAGTGTGATGATTGCACGGGTTGATCAGACCTATTGATCGTTCAATCGATCAAACCGGCCAATCGCACTCCACGTGTGTCACCTCAACGATAGACGTCGTTCAATTGCCAACACGCGTGGCTATACAAGACTGCCACCAGAATCCCCAAAAAGTGAGGCATTTTCCACTATCTAAGCCACACATAACACAATCAGATCGAATGGATCCACAACCACTTCCTGGCGAAGGGCGATCGAGAGTCCTAGGCAAGTAAAGTAGCCAGGCTCTTCAGAAATAGAGTGAGCTTTTTAGATCCTTAATTCAGAGCATCAGTGACCTTCTGCTGTGTTTTCAGAATTTTTTTAAACAAAAAACAGAAACACAAAACAACAAGAAAATCGGAGCAAGGTGATAAAACAGGATTAACTACAAAACACGGTACAAATAAATAGATAGCAATTACAAATGAAAAGGGGAAATATACTTAAGAGCCTGTCTAGGCTGCGGTTCGATCAAATCAATTATCTCTCAGTCCTCACACGTCTCCCATAGACCCACGCTTCCTGGTCTCCTCCTTAGATGTTACAATGGAGCGTGTGTTGCCCTTGATAAGCTAAGATTCGAGAGTCTGTCTGGCCATTCTGAAGCTCACCTTATTCCCTCTAGAAAGACAGGCGATACGCACGCAATCAACAATAAAATCACAACATTTATTTGAATCCAATTAAAATCATCTTCATAGAAAAGTAGACAAACCTTAAAATCTGTGTAGACAATAGTCCTGGCACAATTGAATGGTAATACAGCCGCTAACGCTTTCGGACCTTGTCCAGTCCTTAGGTATAGGTCATAGGACTGGACAAGGTCCGAAACGCGTTAGCGGCTATATTATCATTCAATTGTGTCCCATATGTGCATGGGATTGAGACTGCCTAGGATCGTGCACTGTTGATTACACGGTTGAGCATTTACATATTGCTTTCTTATTCCCTCTACCCAGGGGTCAGCTTCAGACCCCTCCTATTGGGCAGAACGATTGGAGTCACCCACTATTTGATTGGTGCATCTGGGATTCTCCATTTTTGAGTAACTGAAAGTTGGCCCATATGACATCCCCCTTCTGTCCTGAGATTCCACAGGGAGGGGGATGAGGAGAACATTCTATGGAAGGGGGGGCAGGATATGGACCTTGTCTCTGCATTCTATGGCGGGGTGATTTCTGATAACCCTGACTCCATTACATTGTTTATGCTGCTGAGTTTTATGAGGGGAGAAAGTCACCCGAACCCCCCTGTGTGCATGTAGGGGGTTTTATGGCAGGCAGGTAGGAGGGGGGAAACATGAGGAGAGGTATAGAGGTATATTGAGGGTCAGCGAGGCTGAAAAACACAAACTATCTGTATATGTCTATGTAGGCGTGTGCGTACATATACACATATATATATATATATATATATATATATATATATTGTGGTAAGGTGTATGGAAAAGTAATAAATGGGATCTATTTTTCCCCTGCTATGCTGTATCAGGCACGATCAATGCGGGGTTTTCAGGAGCCAGGTCACATTCCCCAGTCCTCTACAGGTTTGTTCCCTGATTCCAGGCCTCGCACAGGTGATGAGGCTGATTGCAGGGGAAGCCTAAATAAAAGGAGTCGCTGAGCCTGTCAGTTGGCTGTTGACCAGCCTGGAGGAAGGAGCCCAGGCTGTACTGCTCAATGTGAATGAGAGAGCTGGACTAAAGCCGAAGGACTTTGCTTCTGTCACCCCAAACTTGAACTTGTGGGGGCTAATAGCGCAGGCTCGTGTGCCCTGAAAGTGGACTATTTCAGCTTGCAGCATTTTCTTACCCTGGACTTTGCTAAGAGCCGGTGAGGTAACCGCTTATACTGCGTTTTGTGTTATGTTAAGAGAAGCTTTGGCTGTGGAATTCTTATTTTCAATAAACTACATTTGATTTGAAGGAGAACTGTCGTCTGAGTCACTACTGTTCGCCCCAATCTCTCGCTATGTATATATATATATATATATATATATATATATATATATATATATATATACACATCAATACACACGCCAACCTACACACATAGAGAAATCAACTACACCTAGCATATGTTCTGTCAGGGCTTGTGCATACATTTATTTCTGCGCCGAAGGAACAACTAACGCATTTGGCGGCTTTCTCCTGTGATCAGGGCGAGCGGTCTGGCAGGAAAGAGGAGCGAAGCAGCGCTGGAGAGCGGGAACAAAACACAGGATAAGAAGTCATTGTGCGATGCGCAATATCAGCAGACGGCGCTCCCCGGCCGGAATGCCCGCCGCACACAAAATGAGCTGCTGATTGATATTCCCGCCTGCGAATCTCTAATGAATGCTATCAGCGGAGCGACATGATAATTCTGCAGAGGCGCCGCCGCTCAGATGGTGCGAAGATGTAATGATACGCGTTTATTTCTTATTTTGTAGGGAGATTATTATTATGTTTTTTTTTTGTTACTGGTCTACCCATGAATACAAATCCCTCTGTGAAGATTATATTTTTATATTTATCTCTTTTACCTGGTTTAGAAGGGGATACCGTGCAGCTGTAGCAAGCCTCAACTCGACACGCGCAACTTAAAGAGGGCCAAAACCCACCCTGGAGTCTATGAGACTCCAGGACAGGCATACTCGTAACCCCGATCGGGGGTGCCCCACTGTTTGAAACTCCCCAGGTTGCCCCGAAAACTCACATGTGCGAGCAGCGGTCGCGTCCCCGCTATCTCTTAAGCAGGGCGCATGCCTGAGCCAGGCATTTGTGAATGGCCAGCGCAGGCACGCTCCTTTTTAGAGGGAAGCGGGGGATACGGACACCAGCGCGCTTGGATTCGCTCGCATTAGACAAGCTCCTAGACGAAGGGGCTCGAGTGGATCCAATCACACTTATTGGAAGAGCGACCATGCATGTGTCGTAGGACCGGGAAGAGGTGAGTTTGTTTGAACGACCTGGGGGGTTCCCCCAAACCCCCTCCCCCGAACCCCCCGGAACACTCACCCTCTCCCGGAGCCCCGCCACGTCTTTGCGTTCCAGCCGCATCTCAGCTGCTGGGGGATGGGGCTGGTGGCACCGCTCTGCCCCCTTCGGTGCCGCTTGGCTGCTTAGCCGTTTTCTGCGCCAAAGAGAGCCGAGTGACAGCGAGCGCGCTGATTGGCTGAATGAGCCAAATTCATGTGTGTTGTTCCTCTTTAAAGTGAACCAAAACGTTTTTAACTAGCATCCCCTGAATTGCTCCACCCATGAGGAACACTGCTCCTAATTCACTCTAACCCCAGATAATGGCGCCTGGTTTAGCTGTAAAGCTACGCCTCCTCCATTCATTACCACTGTTGTGTGTGGCAATGATGTCATTGCCACACCTATGCAATCTCCTGTCATCTTACAGAGAGAAACAGCGAAAAAAAAGTCCCCAGGGCGAACTGCAAAGCAAAAATACCCATTTCTAGTTCTGCACCCTAAAAAGGGAGCATCATTGGCCAAATGTATTTTACAAGTTCAGTGGGTTTTGGTCTGCTTTAAAGTGATGCTGTCTAAGGCCAGCGGCTCAGAGCACACTGGCGGCTGCATCCCCTGCTTCCCTCTAACAGGGAGCGTGCCTGCGCCGGACGTTCACAAATGCCTGGTGCCGGTACGCATCTTGATAGAGGTTCAGCGGGGATAGCGGCCGCGGCTCGCGTATGCGCCGCTGGACCGGGAAGCAAGGTAAGTGTATGGGGCATCCTGGGGGGTTTCACACCTCGGGGGGAGGGAATCGAGTGCGGTGGGTTTTGGTCCATTTTAAGTAACAGCTGACAGCTGCAACCTGAATAAACTCTGGGTTTTGTGTGAGTGTGTGTGTGTATATATATATATATATATATATATATATATATATATGTATAATAATTGTTAATTCAATCATTTATAGCAGCTCCAATCAAAATGGCAGACTCCAATTAAGGAATTCTATTTCACATTGCCTCATCTGACCTTTAGCTGTCAAACTGAACCGCAATTATTCTCACAGTGCGTTCAGATTAAGATAAAAAATAAAAAAAAAATCACAATACCCCTCGAGTATCGAAAGCAATTTGCGCAGCTTAAGTGTTTTATTTGCTTAAATTATCCCAAACTTCCAGCTTGTCACTTCACTATTAACTTTGTGACTCATCTTTCTAACTAGTTACTCTTTTCATTAAGCTGGAATAGACATATAGAGCACGTGTTAATTGTTCGTGAGCCGGAGAGTAATCGCGTCATTAGTTCTTGCTGAAAAGCCATCACGTCCTAAACTCCCTGTCCAAGTTAAAAAAAAAAAAACCCTTATTACTCACCTATCCTCCTACATACCTATTCATCCTTCTTCGGTTGAATCCAACTTACTGGGTGCCAATAGTAAGGGCCACAAAAAGAAATAAAAACAAGGAGACTCTGAGTAAATTCGTCACAAGCACTGCCATTACAAATGTATGGCGTCCCTTTAACCTATTTGACCAATATCTAAGTACACTAACCCACACGGTTACTTAAAGTGGACCAACACCCAGGGGGGATCGGCCCGGAAATCTATAAGATTCCCGGACCGATCAGATCCCTCCCCGCGGGGCATCCGAAATCGGGATGTCCCGCGGGGAGGAACCCCCCAGGAGGCCCACAATCCTCACCTTACCGGCGATCCAACGGCGCATGCGCGAGACGCGGCCGCGTCTCTCGCTTCCCTCTAGCAGGGCGCGCTCCCGCGCCGGCCGTTTTGTGAATGGCCGGCGCAGGAGCGCTCCCTGTTAGAGGGAAGCGAGAGACGCGGCCAATGACAGCGCTCTGGTATGCGCGTCCAAGCAGCTTTGGACGCGCATACCAGAGCTGCTCTGAGCGCTGTCATTGGCCGGACGAGGTCACGTGGGAGCGGGGAGAGGTGAGTTTTTGCGGCGATCGGGGGGGTTTCAGACAGCGGGGCACCCCCGATCGGGGTGCCCCACCTAAGTGGACCAACACCCAGGATAGTCAAAATCCTGGGTGTTGGTCCACTTTAAGGGCACTGGCTTAATACATCCAAGTAGAAATTTAAACTACAAAGCAGTATATGGTACAAGAAACTCGTTTATTGAAAAATATTGCACTCACAAACACAGCACACACAGAAAAAATTGGATGTACTAAAAAAATCACAACGTTGTGATGTTAAAAATAGGGGCCCCCCCCATGCCCATGCATGAACACCTCACAAATGCATCCACAAACACACCACCACTATCCACCTAAAGCCAAGCACCCAATGTATTCACATAAACTTGCTGAAGCTTCAACGTTGGGCGCCAGGATTAGAAATGATGCTCCTCAAATGGTCTATAGTGTTCAGCATACAGACCCACAGGTCATAAGATAGGCGACCTGAGACATTGTCCAAGGGCATTCAGGGGTTAACACTTTTGCATCCAGGCAGATGTTTCCAAAATCAACCATGTCAACTGATGCACTGCCCCTGTCATGAATGCATCACTTCATAGTCCCTCTGGTTATACATCATAGCATCACCGGCCATTTATCTCCTCCTGGTATACATTCCATAGGCATATCCTTCATATGCTTTTCACAGGCATAGGGCAGGCAAGACAACACTAAGTATGTATACTGTAAGTTATACAGTCACCACGCAGAGGCGCATCATATTCATATGCCACAAAGGAGATTGTGCAGTCCGCAGGGCCAGCATAGACAGACACACACTGTGCGCAGGCTGTATAATGATACCTCACGCTGCCGTCACCAGCATTGTAGCTCCTGCTCGGCCACTCCACTGCTTCCGGAGGAACACCTCTTTGCGCACGCGTCCTACCTTAAATGTCCGTGCTCTCGCCGCCACATATCGCTATCAAATGATGCTTGCCACATGTTAGTGTATACTAGCTGATGGGAGCGAACATCCTCACTGCAATCGGGCGCTCCTACACACGCGAGCCCAGGCCCAGCAAACCGGCAGAGGGTGGTGGAGGGACACAAGGTGAAATGGGGCCGCCCTCGTCCGACGCGCGTTTCGCCCCGCCCACGGGGCTTCGTCAGGGTGACGTGTGGCCAATAGGCTGCCGCTTTTCTTCAACTAGGCTCCGCCCATCTCAGCGTCATAATGTCATCTCGGATTGGCGGATATAAGGACTCCTTGGTTCACAGCCGCATCTGCGCAGCCGCCACTACCAAGACCTGATGTTGACATCAAAGTCCCACCCACCTTACCAATAGATAGTATTCACTCCGAGCATCATTCATTCGTTACTGACAAACCATTCAGCAGCACAGCCAGGACCCAATTAACTCATATTTGATTACGGCCGAGAGAATATAATATTTGCAGACCCCAAGCTCTATTATTCAAACAGCCCATAGTGTGGATGTCAATTATACGGCTCTCGCTGCATGCATTTTGCATAATATCCCTGAGGGCACTTAAACTCAAGTTTAAATTAACATTTAAGGGGGAACACCGGAGGATACTACATAGTAATGGTAATACTGGATATAGTCATTGGGCATATTTTCACCACAATAAGGGGAAAAAAGGCAGCACTAAGCAGAAGAAGGGAGAGAGAACAGGACAACAGGGTGGCACAGAGAGGAAAGAACAGGGGACGAAAAACCCTTTCTCAGCTACCTAGCCTCATAGGAACGCACTCAGGCCAGTGTCAGTATTCAACCCCTAGGGGCCATAGTATGTAATTCGTATATTAAGCGGGACTCCTGCTGTAATAGCTGTTGCTCTTCAAATCCCCTTCTCCCATGTTTTTTCAAGGCAAAGATACCACACACCTGAAGTCCCTTTGGGTCCCCTTGGTGCCATATTTTAAAGTGCTCAGCCACTGGGCTTTTTTCACTGCTATTCCTATTTTTGATGTCACGTACATGTTCCCCTACCCGTGTCTTCAACTCACGTTTGTTTTTTCCAACATATTTTTTTCCACACGGGCAGGTGAGCATGTAAATGACCATGGTCGTTGCACAATTGATGAACCCCTTGATTTGTCTAGGCAGATGACCATCCATTCCCTCAAAGGTTGTTGTCTTTCTCATAAATTTGCAAATGCTGCAATGACCACATTTGAACGAGCCATTCAGTTTTTCAACCGAACAGTTACCCTCACTCCTCTTAGAATGGTACTCACTGTGTACCAGCATGTCCCGTATGTTTCTATCTCTCCGGGCAGTAAGTAGGGGGCGAGGCCCCGCTGCTCTTGCCACTACTGGGTCTAATGCTAGCACATGCCAGTGTGTCTCCAGGATCCCCCGAAAACGTTCCCAGTGTGCACCATACTGGGTGATCAGTCGGACAGGTTGTACATTCTCTTTATGGGCATTGATGGGGGACTTTGTCCTTAATAAATCAGGTCGCATGGAATCAAGGGCCTTTTTAAAACAAGTACGCAAAAGCCGATGAGGGTACCCTCTTGCCCTAAATCTTGCTATAAGTAGACGTGCCTCTTTCTTGTAGTCCACCTCCGAACTACAATTCCTACGTATCCGAAGGAATTGCCCTAGTGGGATTCCCCTCCGCAATGGCATAGGATGATGACTATTAAAGTGCAACAACGTATTACCCGCAGTGGGCTTCCGAAATGTGGTGGTCCTAAGCTCCCTACCTTCCTGCCGAATCATTAAGTCCAAAAACTCTACCTCATGGGGTCCAATTTTGTAGGTCAACCCAATATTCCTATTATTTTGATTCAAGGAGGCCACAAACTGTTCAAACTCAGAGGGGGTACCTTTCCACACAACCAACACATCGTCGATGTAGCGAAGCCAGAGGGCGACCCGTGCCCCAAAGTCTGCCCGCCCAAACACCTCCAGGCTCTCCCACCGCCCGAGGTGGAGGCAGGCATACGATGGGGCACAGGCCGCCCCCATGGCTGTCCCACGAACCTGATGATAGTACTGCCCATTAAAGCTGAAATAATTGTTCCTCAAGACAAAATCCAGCAGTTCTACGACGAACTCATTATAGGCTGCCTCGCAAGGGCCCAATTCCTCCAAGAACCAGGTGACCGCCTCCAGGCCAACCGCGTGGGGAATGGAGGTGTATAAGCTCTCCACGTCGATGCTTGCCAGGAGCCAGCCATCATCCATGCTGAACGCCGACAGCTTGCGTAAGACGTCGCTGCTGTCCAGCACGAACGATGGCAGGATCCTGACAAGCGGTTTGAGATTTTCATCTACAAAGCGTGCTGCCCCCTCAAGGGGGCCTCCACACCCTGACACAATTGGCCTTCCTGGCGGAGTCACCGGGTTCTTGTGGATCTTCGGGATGGTGTACAGTACGGGAGTCCTGTAATCCTTGATCCTCAGGAAATCCAACACTTTTGGAGTGAGAAGCCTCTCCTCCCCTGCCCAGTCCAATTTATCATTCAGTGTCCTTACCACATTTGGGAACGGGTTCGAGGATATCCTAACATAGGTGTCCTTATTTGAGAGCTGTCCCTCAATCTCCTCCACATAATACTTCTCATCTAGACTATTTTTAACATCACAACGTTGTGATTTTTTTAGTACATCCAATTTTTTCTGTGTGTGCTGTGTTTGTGAGTGCAATATTTTTCAATAAACGAGTTTCTTATGCCAATAGTAAGGGGGTTATTCATGAAGGGATAGCGCCAGGTAGCGCCTCGTAACGGCAGGCAGCGTCTGGTGAATGCCGGGCGCCAGGCGAATCTTGTGAGCGACTCTAACAGAGCCATGTATTATTACAGACGACTCAGTGTATAGCGCCGGCGCTCTAGCTTCCAGAGCGCCATGTATTACCTGTGGCTACCTGTCACGCTCTCCCATACATTTCAGTGGAAGTTCCTTTTCTTCTGTTTAAACAGGGTTTTTTTATTTTTTTTTCTCTCAAATAATTGTGTGACCACTCCTGGCCTAGAAAAAGTCATTTTTGAAAACTTTTTTTGATTTTTTATATTTTTATACAGAATTGTCATTACAGGTCTGGCACTAAAGTGTTATAACAATGTCATTCCATGTGATTTCGCTTTGTGCTCTATGCTACAGCGACCAGATCCAGAGCACCCACGCTGTTTTTTTTTTGGAATATGATGTGAGTCTCTGAGAGTCGGTCGCACTGAGTTGGCGCTACCTCTCGCTCCCTGCAGCGCTGTACTGGTGTTAGAGCGCCCAACATACATCTCGTTCATCGATGCCGGCCAGGTTACTACAGCGACTGAGGCGCCCTATTACACCGCCCGATAGCCGGTCACAGCGTATACTAGCGGTCGCTCTAAGCGCCGCTATACAGACGCTCATCTGCCAATACCTGGCGCTAGTAATAAATTAGCCTGTAAGTCATGTAGTGTCCACACTCACAAACGAGAACTGTTGTGTTGTACGGCTGCCCTCCACATCAGTCACAGCAACTGGTCTTAATTCTTAAAGGGACACTCCAGCCAGGTTAAGGAACTTTAACATTCCCCCTCCTCTGCACTGCCACCCTCCGTCAGTGGTTCAACACCCGGAATCCAGCGGCAAAGTCAGGCAGTTGCCATCTTTCTGAAGTCAGCGCTCCCCGTATCCAGGGCTGGATTAAGTGTGGTGGAGGCCCCTGGGCATAAAATCTGGTGGAGGCCCCAGATACAGTATAAAATAATAGTCCAGCCAAGTAACTGAATGGTGGTTGTCTAGACTCTCCGTCCTGCTCTGTGGTGGCTTTGGCTGCAGCCCGGCGCAGGGGCCCCCACTGTCGACGATAGCTTTGTTGCTGGCCCTGCTGCCCATCAGACCAAAGGCTGAAAAGCCTCCTGGACCAGACCATAACTCAAAGGTTGGTGGAGGACCCCTTTGAAGTGCAAGTAGCGGAGGCCCCGGGGTGCGTGGACCTTTCGCCCCCTGATAATCCGGCCCTGCCTGCATCGCACATGCTCCTGTCTGTCCATTCACTTGAGAACTGCACACCCAGTGGACGGCCCGGAAAGATGGTGGCAAAAAAACGGGTGGAATGTGCGGCCCAACTTCGTTGCAGGATTCCGGGTGCAGGTAACTCTATTTTCTTTTTTTACTTATTAGCCCAGCTTCACTGCTAACGGAAGGTGATGGGGTTTGGATGGGGGGTCTTAAAATTGCTCAAAATTACTGGAGTGGCCCTTTAAAAGAGCCACAGCACTTAACCGGGGTCTCTGTTAGCACACGTATACTAAAGCTGCACCACCGGGTGCCAAGGTGCCGCTGTCTAGGTGCAGTTCTAACTCTAACCTATGAGCGCCCCCTTTGGGACATACAATGTAATGGATAAATTGGGAGCAAAGGGGGGTGGGAGCAGCTCAATCACTATTATTTAAACAAAATTATTATTATTATTCAGGGCCTGGGAACTAATTTACCGCCCAGTTTAACCCTCTCATCAACTAAATATCAAGCAACAAACATGTCTAACTATGTGGAAAGACAGAGATTTGGTTGCATATATCTGCAGATACATGTGGAAGCCACACTGCCCCGGCAAGGCACTCTGTGTTTAGTGTGGTCCCTACTCTTAATTTTGAGTCCCCAACATTGGGACATGCAATGCAGACAAATATTTGAGAGCTACTGACCTGGGAAGCTGCCGGCCTCCCTTTAGAACACTTCACAGGGAGAGATCCATATTGACTGAATTCCTTGTGCTCATGGCAATTCAAATGAATAAAGGGGGGTGGGAGCTAGACATGTTTGTTGCTTGATATTTAGATGATAAGAGGGTTAAACTGGGCTGTAAATTAGTTCCCAGGCCCTGAATAATAATAATAATTTTGTATAAATAATAGTGATTGAGCTGCTCCCACCCCCCTTTATTCAGATAAATTGGGAGCAGCTTACCTGAGCCCTATAACCTCGAGTGCAGCCCATGGGGAGGAAGGGTCAATAGCCTCCCCCATACATACCTCCCATCCCAAGTGCTTGCATAGAATCAGTAGATACAAAGAAGGGATGGCAGCCGCTCAGACCAATTTATAACTAGAGGTGCACATAGGCTTGCCAACAAAAAATATCGGCCTTTTCACAAGTATATGGGCGTGGTCTTGTAGGGGTGTGGTCTTATAGGGGGTGTGGTCTTGTAAAATGTAAGTTTAACCATACTTTTTCACTTAAAATCAATGCAGAAATTAGTAGCAGTTGCGACTGCCAGCCACAGCAGCCACAAATAAGGAAGCACCACCAAAAAAGAATTTCTATTTTGGAAAATCATTTTATTTGAGTACAAAAACCCTTTAAAAACACATATACACATCAAGACATTTAAAACCAACCACTGACTACCCCAGTCCCCTCTCACCTCATAGTGACCCACAGAGAACGTAATGGGTATCCCAAATGGGGAGGAGCCATGTGAGAAATTGCAATGTTATTGCTGGTAAAACTCCACTATCAATGTAATATTTTGCCGGCACAAAAGATAATTATGCTAATAAAAAATAAAAAGAATCCCCCTATCTGAAATATCTAAAGCAATAAGTGCACATGTGAAAAATATATGCAGTCACACCTGCAGAGCAATGACCAAAATGTGTTACAATACAGCAGCTAAAAGTCTATTCAACCAAACAAATGAAACTTATGACATTCTCTCAAAACCTAATCCAGTGAAAATGCTATTACACAAAATATCTGTCAGCATTGTAACCAATGTGTAAGCAAGTAAAGCAGTGGATGAATCATGACTCAGTGAATGACAATACAAGTGTTACAATGAAATAAATAAATCAAAAGTGCAAAGCCAGGTCACAGATATATTATTACCAATCCAAATGAAAGCAACACATGGCATCCAGAAGGTGGGCAGGGGGCAGCAGACAAAAGCACCTGCGCACGCGGCTTCCCGTGCCGCTTCTTGCTAGGATGAGGGGTTTTCTTTTCACTTAAAATCACTTATTTTTCAGTTTCTAAAGTGCAACAGCCAACAAACGCACACACACACACGACATGCTTCTCCAGAGCGCTCTAAAGTTGCATAACCAGGGCCGGATAATGAGGTGGGAACAAGGGGCTTGACCACTTGCCCTGCAAAGGGGGCCTCCACCAACCTTGGTCTTGTCCAGGAGGCTTTTCAGTCTTTGGTCTGACAGGCTGCGGGGCCAGTAACAAAGCTATCAGCGGCAGTGGGGGCCCCATCGGGCTGCAGCCAAAGCCACCACAGGACAGAGAGTCTAAAGCAGCCAAGCCGCCGTCAGCAACGCTACAGTGATGGGTGCAAAGCTGTCACTGCACATAAGCCACCAAGCACAGCCGCTGGCAGCTCAATGCAGGCAACTGTTGCCACACATGGGTGGCACAAGGGAGTCAGTCTGACCTTCCAGTAAGCAGGCGGGTGCCAGACAACCATCAATCAAGTACTTGGCTGGACTATTATTTTAAAGTGGACCAAAACACACCACGATCAGCCCAGGAATCTATAAGATTCCCAGGCCAATTGATTCCCTTGCCCAGGTGAAACCCCCCAGGTCACCCATAAACTCACCTTCTTTTCTGGTCAAGTGGCGCTTGTGCGAGCCACGACCGCATCCCCGCTATCCCTCTAGCAAGACGTGTGCCCATGCCCTTGTAAATGGCCGGTGCAGGCACGCTCCCTGTTAGAGGGTAGTGGGGGATGCGGCCATCAGCGCACTCACCGCTGGCCATAAACGAAGGCTTAGGCGTCAGCGGCTCCGAGCACGCTGATTATACGAGCTTCAGCGATCTGGAGGGTTTCACGCAGAGGGGCATCCCCATCGGGGGAAAGGACCAAAATCCAGGATAGTCAAAATCCTGGGTTTTGGTCCACTTTAAAGGGAAAAAAATACTGTATCTGGGGCCTCCACCAGATTTTGTGCCCAGGGGCCTCCACCACACTTAAAGTGGACCAACACCCAGGATTTTGACTATCCTGGGTTTTGGTCCACTTCGGCGGGGCACCCCGATCGGAGGTGCCCCGCTGTGTGAAACCCCCCAGAAACACCGAAAAACTCACCTCTCCTCGCTCCCACGTGACCGCCGCTGCCAATCCCCGCCGACGGACAAGCGGGAGGCAGCGCCGGACAAGAGAGCGCGCCCGCCGCCGCCTCCCGCGCGTCACTCTTACAGGGTGCGCACCCGCGCCGGCCATTCACAAACGGCCGGCGCGGGTGCGTGTCCTGTTAGAGGGACGCGCGGGAGACGCCGCTGGATCGTGCATAAGGTAGGGATTTAGGGGTTTCTGGGGGGTTTCACACAGCGGGGTATGATTGGGACGGGAATCTTATAGATTCTCGGGCCGATCATGGGAGGGTGTTGGTCCACTTTAATCCGGCCCTGTGCATAACAGTAACAAAAATACTGTCAATTACCAAAAACTTACTACCGAAAATACCGTCTGTGCCGTTAAAATACCGTTAAGGTGGTAACCTTAGGTGCATGTGAGCAGAGCAATTAAAAGAAACAAATCTGATCTTGACAGCTCAATTCACTGCAATGCAGACACCGCGGGGCGCAATCTCAGGACCCAGTAAGCTTTATTCAACTGGAATAGGACTAGAAGGCTTTGCAAGAGAAAGGTGGGTTTTAATGTTTTTGTTTTGTATTTTCTTTTTGCCTGGATTATCTCTTTAAACTGTAAGATGTGGCAACCTAATGCTTCCCTAATTGTATTGCATGAAAAATAAGTATCTGCTTGTTTTTTGTTTTTTTTTTACATCATTCAGGACACCATTTTACAGGCTGATTCATTACTAACACCAGGTAGTGACAGATGAGCGTCTGTAGAGCGGATTTCAGAGCGCTGCTAGTAGTCGCTGTGCTCGGCCATGGATCATGGATCATATGATATGTGAGTCGCTATACTACGCTATATGTGAGCGAACCCGTAACACCAGCTCAGTGCGACTGACTCACACCACATTCATCAGAAAAACAGCCACAAACATCGCCGGCACTCAAAATCATGTAATTGTAGCCCATAGTGCCAGAGGCTGTGTGATTCAAGTCTGTTTTTGAACATGTATCCACTAGTAACAAAGCAAGAACATATGGAATTACATTGTTATAACATTGTAACATGAACACTCTAATACCAGACATGTAAGGACAATTCTGCATAAAAATATAATTAATACAAAAAGTTTTAAAAAATGTCATTTTCTTGCCCAGAATACATGTCAGAAAGTTTGTGGGGGTTTTGGGGGAAAAAAATTGGGATCAGGAAAGGGATTCCCAGGATCGTCCATAGAAATGTATGGGAGAGCGCCAGGTAGCGACAGGTAAGACGTGGCACTCTGCAAGGCTGAACACCGGCGCTGTACGCTGAGCCTGGGATAATGATGAATCGGACGCTACATGGCGTTGTTCCAGTCGATCACCAGATTCGGCTTCATAAATGTGTAATTGCTGCCTTGTCCGGCGTTCACCTGCCGCTACCTGGCGCTGCACAGGCACTATCTGGTGCTATCCCTTCATGAATAAGGCTCAGAGTGTACCAATACACACTTTCAACAACACGGTCCTACCTGCTGCTAAAAATCATGGGTAAATCCTGCAATTTCTGGTCTATATGTCCCATGTAAATATTTTCTGTTTAAAGAAAGCGCTCTTCACTTCAAATCCTCTTCCCGAATGATTCCGCTGCTTAGTTATCACACTATCACAGTTGATTAGGGTCTCCGGATTATTTTATGGCCTCACACAGAGATATTGCTCCGCTCGGTTTTGCGCTGTGTGTGATCTGCATTTAAAACGGCGCGTTTCTTTTCGTAGCGTTTGGAAGCCTTGAAAAAAAAAAGAAAGAAGCTTCAGTGGTAATAAAGCAAGTCATAACCAATTAAAGTTACTGCAGAGGAAAACAGCATTGTGCATGCGGAAGCCAAGATGCTCTGTTTTTATAGACAGACAGATATGTCATTCGGGGATCTGCCGCTGTTTGGTATTGCCACAAATTAAATTGTTGGGCTTAAAGTGGACCAAAACCCAGGTATTTTGGCTATCGACTAAAAACTTAAAATGTATTAATATTAGATGCTGGGGAATAGTTTTTCAAGGGTTTGGGCTTTTCATTAAATGATGCTGATGGTCTGAGTTGAATGAATTATATATATTTCATAAAAAATGTTTTACCTCTATTTCTACCTCTATACTTTCACATCTCACCTTTAGCAGAAGCAAATCAAATGAATAATATTAAATAAAAAGGACAAACATGGGTCAGCCAGAGAGCCTCTTTAAAGTGGACCAAATTTTGACTATCCTGGGTTTTGGTTCTCAGTCCCAATTGGGGGTGCCCCGCTGCGTTATAATCCCCCAGGTCGCCAAAACTAACTCACCTCTTCATGGTCCTATGGCCGTAGGTCCAATCAGCGCGCTCGGAGGTTGGAGTGCACCGACGGCCGTATCCCCCGCTACCCTCTAACAGGGAGCGTGCTCGCGCTGGTCATTCACAAATGCCTGATGCTGGCACATGCCCTGCTAGAGACATAGAGGGGATGCGGCCGCGGCTTATGCATGCGCTATTGGACCGGTAAGCAAGGTAAGTGTATGGGCAACCTGGGGGGTTTCACACAGCGGGGCATCTCGATTTTGGATGCCTCGGGTGGAGGGAATCGATCAGCCCAGGAATCAATATTGAAGTAGGTTTGGGTCCACTTTAAAGATGGAGTCCTGGGCAATTGCTCAGTATGCCCTAGGATATATATGTAAGCTATAGGAGACATTAAGAGCCTTTACTAAGGCCCTGATTTAAGAAAGGATAGCGTCAGGTAGCGCCTGGTTAATGTGAGGTAGCGACAGATAGCGACTGGTGAACGCCGGACACGGCACGCAAATACACATTTATCAAGCAGAATCTGTTTAGCGACTGGGATAGCGCCATGTAGTTTCTGATTCATCATTTTCACAGCCTCAGCGAACAGCGCCAGCGTTCAGCCTTGCACAGCGCCAGGTATGACCTCTCGCTACCTGACGCTCTCCAATACATTTCAATGGACGATTCTTTTCTTCGCTTTAAACCGGGTTTTTTATTTTTTTTTGCCAAAAAATCACAAATAATTCTTTGACCTCGTCTGACATTGAAAAAGCTGTTTTTTCACATTTTTATGATTTAAAAAAATTTTCTTCAGAAATGACATTACAGCTCTGCCATTAAAGTGTTCATGTTACAATGTTATTACAATGTAATTCCATATGTTTTTGCTTTGTTACTAGTGGATAGATGCTGGAAAACACACTTTAAACACACAGCCTCCTGTGCTCTGGGCTTCAGAGAAGCATTTTTCAGCACCAGAGATTAGTAAGGCTGTTTTTTTGCTGAATATGGTGTGAGTCGGTCGCTATGAGCAGTCGCTAACAGCGCTGTACTGGTCAAATAGCGACTCCTCACAATGTATTCAACATTACTGAACAGCGACTGAGTGGCTATGAAGTAGCGACCCACGGCTGAGCAAAGCGACTACTAGCGGGCGCTCTGAAAATGCCGCTCATCTGTCGCTACCTGCCGCTAATGATGAATCAGCCTCTTAATTTATCCTTTACCATTGCTCCTTTTTGCTCTTTTTAGGGTCTATTGTCTGGCTCATACCCCCACTGATCACTAAGGTTTAGAAAAGCTCTAAAGGTTTATGTTGTATTGTGCTTTACGATTACATGTCCCGCTGTTATAAATGTTCTAAATTTTTAATAATATTTCTATGGTAAGCCACGTTCCACATTAAGTAATTCCTGCTTGCTTGTGATATTTCTTTCTATTATGCTTTGGCAATTATCTGTACTGATGGGCTCGCTGAAGAACATTACCTTATCTGACTGCAGGATTATTTGTCATTGTACATCTTTAGATAAGACATTTGAAATTTTTTTTTTTCTTTTGTTCTCGCTAAAAATCAGTGATTCAGCTCCCAGGGGTTTGCGGAGATCTTCAAAGCCGCATGGTGTTTGGGGGGGATATATACAATACTTTGGAAAAATGTGCCTGTGAATAATTATGGCCCTTATTCATCAAGCGATAGCGCCAGGTAGTGTCCGACGAGCGCCAGGTAGCGGCAGCTAACGGCGACTACCGACTCAAGTACGCCCGGCGGTGGTCACAATGACGCATTTATCAAGCAAAATGAGGCTAGCGCCGGCGAGAGCGACGGCTAGCGCGGCATTCATCATGAAGCCGCCTGGACCGAACAGCGCCGCTGCAAATTCCCTCACAGCGCCAGGTATGACCTGTCGCTCCCTGGCGATGTCCAATGCATTTCAATGGAGCAATCTATAATAATTCATGATTAATTGGTAATAATTTTTTTTTAAATTTTTTTAATGTCAAAAAATCGGAGACCACTTCTGCTATGTTAGGATTTATTTTTAAGTCAAAAAAAAAAAAAAAAAAAATATGTGCAGAATTGATCTTACAGGTCTGAGATTAATGTATTCATATAACAAAATGATTCTAAAAACATGTATAATGTTACATTAAAAAAATATGGTTGTTTAGGGGTTAAAAACTAGTTAATACAGATCGCTGCCAGCGCTCTGGGGTTTAAACAAGGAATGGACAGCGACAGCACATTCGGAGCGTGATTTGTTAATGAATATGAAGCTAGCCGTTCGCTCTGGCCATTCGTTGTCAGGCGCTCACATACAACGCTGGACCTGTGAAACAGCGACTCCCCAGCCCGTATTCAACATTACCGCACACCGACTGAGTCGCTGTCATCAAGCTAATGCCGGCCAAGCACAGCGAATACTGGCTGGCGCTGAAAAAATCACGCTACAGTCGCTCATCTGTCGCTACCTGGCGCTATTGATGAATCGGCCTCCCCACCTCGTCTGACATCACTGTGACTTCTTCTTCCTACAGGGTACGTAACGTCAGCTACATAACGTCAGTTGTACACAGGCACCCCTTGGTCCACACAGACTAAGGATGGCACGGAGAGTATGGACCATGAGGCTGCTGGTGGGCCCCCCATGCAGGTTGAGGGACCCTTACACTAATACAAGTGAACAGAGCCCTGACGGCCCAGTAGGCCTGCCAACGGCTCTCGTTGGACATAGCCCTAGTCCGGGGCCGGCTCTAGGTTTGTGGGGGCCCTTGGGCAAGAGAGCCTTAGTGGGCCCCAAAGTAATGGGTCACATAATGCCTAGCATAAATCTCTGGCCGCCGGCCTAGCACCCGCTCGGCGCTGCTGTGATAAATAGAGGTTAAGAGGGAGGTAACACAATCCGTGTTCCCCCCCCCCCCCACGCTGCCTTTTCATCAAGCTACAAGGAGTGCATAAGGTAAAACTGCTTGCTGCGCTCTGTTATAGAGCTGCAAGGATTATTGTTTACACCACTATGCTAGATCATCATTAGGCAATCCTGTTCTCTATTTTAGGTGTTTACTGTCCCACATAGTTTGCTGGCTGCCCCTTGATCTCTTTTTTGCATTGCAAGTCTATGATTACCGATGTTAAGCCTTTATACTGCAGGAACCATGGGTTGCTCTTAATTGCGTCCATCATTGATTTCAATGAAGGTATGAACTTGTATATATGTATATGTGTTATATATATATATATTATGTGTGTTATAACAGTGGTGTCCATATTTGGACCAAGCTTATGAAGTTCAATGCTGATTTGCTCAGTGATGCTACTGTACATTTCTTATAGGTATATGATTATGGGCACTGATGAAGCCTATTGTTAGGCGAAACTAGTTTGCCCACTCTGCGGAACAGATTATCAACATACCTACACAAGCAATCCAAACAGTCTGTATTTTGACATATTGATATTGATTGAGTTCTACTGTTGTATATTTGGATAGATAGGCATTATATGTATGTGTAACAATGTCACGGTGTTCAACAGCTGTTTTTAATTACATATATGAATAATAAATTTAATATGTTTTTAGTAGTGGTATTCTGGGCGTGGTTGGAGGTGGATAGAGCCCATGGTCCCAATTGGGATCTGATAGGGGAGGCCCAGTAATCCCCATTTCTGTAATTGGTCACATAATGTCACCTTGCAGCTCCGCTGCCACAAATGGGTCATCTCCTGCTGTTGATCGCCCTCCATTCCATGTTGGCTGTCACCTGGTTGTCGCCACCCTCTGAGCTTCCATCAATTGCCCTCCG
Organism: Gastrophryne carolinensis; assembly: GCA_027917425.1. Taxonomy (NCBI): domain Eukaryota; kingdom Metazoa; phylum Chordata; class Amphibia; order Anura; family Microhylidae; genus Gastrophryne; species Gastrophryne carolinensis. The sequence continues at coordinate 10,910,195 of CM051239.1, read as the reverse complement.
TTCCAGGCCACCATCTCCATTGTTGCTGACCATCTCCTGTTGCTGAGGCCAGCCATGAGCAGGTCTGCACACAGCACCCAGCATTCAGTGGTTCAGGTCCACTGTAAAATAATACCATGGCCAAGTGTGAGCCTAAGTGGGCCCCTGAAGATGTCAGGGGTCCTGCCCTAGTCCATTAACAGGGTTATATCAGGCCAGGAGCCAGCCCTAGTAGTAGGTTTCCATAAAACCACAAGATGAATGGATCAAGATGAAAGAACAGCTCAATATTAAATTGTATATTTGTTAAAGGACACTATCCCTCAAATTAACATTCAAATAGTGGTCCCACATCCTGCCATGTCTATAAGAAAACAGACCATGACAATAGACACCTATCACACCTAAACTGAAAAATAGGGGTAAGCCCCAACTACCCTATGAAATCTCCAACCAAAGAATTTACTATTGCACTCACGATAAATGTTAAAAGAATAATATTTTAATGATTTAATCCTAATTTACAGTTTATACAAACAAGACATATACATTTTAAAAAAACATATAACACAACTATAATATCCTTATCTGCCACCGGGGGGCATGGGTGTACCAGAATATAAAACATCCAATAATACTACCATATGTGCACAAAAATATACATCATAATATCTCCTAAAACTAACTATATTTATATACACCCCAATCTACAATAAAGTGCTATAGTGCCAAAGTGCATCAATCTCATAAGCAATACAATGATATCAACCATCAAAAGCATAATCCCCAACCTCAGGAGACATAAATCAGTAACAAAAAGAACAATCAAAAAACGTATCTGTGACAGGATGCTGGTACCACCTAGGCCCCCCCGTATGTCGAGCCCACGCGTTCCGAGACGCTGGGTCTCTTCCTCAGGGCAGTGATTGTTCTTTTTGTTACTGATTTATGTCTCCTGAGGTTGGGGATTATGCTTTTGATGGTTGATATCATTGTATTGCTTATGAGATTGATGCACTTTGGCACTATAGCACTTTATTGTAGATTGGGGTGTATATAAATATAGTTAGTTTTAGGAGATATTATGATGTATATTTTTGTGCACATATGGTAGTATTATTGGATGTTTTATATTCTGGTACACCCATGCCCCCCGGTGGCAGATAAGGATATTATAGTTGTGTTATATGTTTTTTAAAAATGTATATGTCTTGTTTGTATAAACTGTAAATTAGGATTAAATCATTAAAATATTATTCTTTTAACATTTATCGTGAGTGCAATAGTAAATTCTTTGGTTGGAGATTTCATAGGGTAGTTGGGGCTTACCCCTATTTTTCAGTTTTGGTTAGGTATATGGAACACCAAAGTAGTGCACCACAGCATTAACAGTTGGGTGCCACCTCTCATCACCTTCCTCCCCTTGTGGGTGGTTGGTTTTTGCTACCTATCACACCTAGCTGGCAACAAGCTGTACTTGAAAAGGAATCCTTGAATTTTTAATTAGGTCCCCAGACGCAGAGACTGCAAATACACATTGGACATATGGGCATTGGATAATATTTCTGTAACTCTTGTGATATGACCGTTATGACTATATTAATGAGAGGGTCTTGTTCAGGACTATGAGGCCTTTCATTTGATATCAAACATGGCGTGTGTGTATTGTCCAGGGCCTGATAATCCACATAGTTTTGGACCCTGGTTGATATGCATTTGGTGTTTGGGTTCATTTAATTAAGAAATTAATGGGGATCATGAATTTCTTGGTTACAATATGATAACATGCATATTGTGGGAGTTATACCCTTTATGAAATACACTTCTAATCTCATAGAGACCTGATGTGGGCCGACCTTGGCAGACACTCCCACGAGGCGGGGAATGCTGGCCACTCCCCCTATTGTTCAATACATTAAGCTGTGTGCAGGGGGGAGGCAGTCAGTCAATGGATGGACGCCTTACCTGAATGATGAAGCAAACATAAGTATCTCTATCTGTCCCTGCATTACCTCTCTCTATATCCACTATAACATATATTGTATAGTAACTAATGTATAACTTAAGGTTATTTACTGTGACTGTAACTAATGTATAACTTAAGGTTATTTACTGTGCTGGTAATTAAACCTGTTTTATTATATACATCTTACTGTGCATGTGCTGGATAATTTCTCACACAATAGATTGTAGTTGCAAAGTATTTAAGGCATAAATATATTTCTTCTTAGGACATGTCACTGGATGTATGAGGACAGCCTCAGCGACCATTGTTTTGAATCAGATTAGTGGCCGCTGGGCTGATATGATTATTAGGCCCTTATTTAACAAGGGATAGCGCCAGGTAGCGACTGGTGAGCGGCCGGTAATGACGGGCACCGCCACGAGAACGCCGGCTCCCCACCACAATCACACATTTATCAAGCCAATCCTGCTTAGTGACTGAGATAGCGCCAGATAGCCACTCATTCATCATTATTCCAGCCTCAGCCCACAGCGCCAGCGTCCGACCTTGAACAGCGACAGGTATGACCTCTCGCTACCTGGCGCTCTCCAATGCATTTCAATGGAACAATCTTTAAATATTCATAATTAATTGTTATTAATGTTTTTTTTTTTTTTTTTTTTAAATGTGAAAAATTCTGTGACCACTTCTGCCATGTTAGATATTTTTTTTAAGGTAAAAAAAAAAAAAAAAAATTTGTGCAGAATTGATATTACAGGTCTGATATTAATGTATTCATATTACAAAATGTTTTTAAAAACTTGTTTTTTTTGGTTTCCAAAAATATGGTTGTTTGGAGGTTAAAAAACTACTTTTAACCCATCGCCGCCAGCGCTCTGGGGTTTAAACATGTATTTCACAGCGCGAGAATTTTTTGAGCGTGATTTGTTAATGAATATGGTGGGAGCCGGTCGCTATGGCCAGTCGCTATCATGCGCTCCCATACAGCGCGGAACCTGTCAAATAGCGACTCATCACCCAATATTCAACATTACTGCACACCGACTGAGTCGCTATCAACTACAGAACAACGGCCAAGCACAGCGACTACTAGCGGGCGCTGTGAAAATACTGCTACAGTCGCTCAACTGTCGCTACCTGCCGCTATTAATGAATCGGCCTCCCCGTATTTGCGATATTTATTATATTCATCTCTAGTAGAAATATTGGAGATTGATGTGAAGCTAATATTAATTAGAAATCATATTTTCCCCTTTTTCACTGGCACTTTAAGGACACACTAGACAAACAATATACATATCATTAACATATATATATATATATATATATATCCAGTAGGCAAATGCATTGGACAGCTGCAGATAAAGTGTATATCATTTACCCTTAGCTGTAGTCCTTGATGTAGACAGCCTCATTGAGGTAAGAAATTCTTATTCTCTGCACCTTCCCATATTATATAACGTGACTTCCACCAGAAGAAAAAAAGTCCAGGTCCCCATTCCACAGATCACCTAGAGGCCGATTCATTAATAGCGCCAGGTAGCGACAGATGAGCGCCAGTAGCGTGATTTTCACAGCGCCAGCTAGTATTCGCTGTGCTTGGCCGGGGTTTGCTTGTTGACAGCGACTCAGTCGGTGTGCGGTAATGTTGAATACGGGGTTAGGAGTCGCTGTTTCACAGGTTCCGCGTTGTATGGGTGCGCCTGACAGCGAATGGCCAGAGCGAACGGCTTGCTGCAGATTCATTAACAAATCACGCTCAAAAATTTCTCGCGCTGTGAATTCCTTGCTTAAACCCCAGAGCGCTGGCGGCGATGTGTGTAAAGTTGTTTTTAACCCCCAAACAACCTTTTTTTTATATGTAAAAATTATACAAGTTTTTCTAAACATTTTGTAATATGAATACATGAATATCAGACCTGTAATATCAATTCTGCACATTTTTTTATTTTTTTTTTAACTTAAAAAAAAATCCTAACATTGCAGAAGTGGTCACAGAATTTTTGACATTAAAAAAAAAAAAAAAAAAAAAAAAAAAACATTAATAGCAATTAATTATGATTAGTTAAAGATTGCTCCATTGAAATGCATTGGGCCACGCCAGGGAGCGCCAGGTCATACCTGTCGCTGTGATGGGATTAGCAGCGGCGCTGTTCGTTGCAGTCGGCTACATGATGAATCCCGCGCTAGCTGACGCTCTCGCCGGCGCTAGCCTCATTTAGCGTGATAAATGCGTCATTGTGACTGCCGCCGGGCGTACTTGATTCGGTAGCCGCCGTTAGCTGGCGGTACCTGGCGCTCGTCATACACTACCTGGCGCTAGCCCTTGATAAATAAGGCCGCTAGTTGGTTACTCCCCCTAAGATGGGCCTAGATATCCTCCCCCTGGAAGTGGCCAGCTAAAAGCTTCTTATAGATTCCCGGGCCGATCAGTGGTGGGTGTTGGTCCACTTTAAACTAATATGGATCCTCACTTTCTGTCGGAAAGTCATAGGAAGCCAGTTCCAGTGTCAGTGGACCCTGATATGTTCTGGTCACGTTTTGAACCCAAACACGGCTGACCTGCATGGCTCCTGACTTGAGTTCTCCATATCTCCGTATCCGAGTATCTCAGAGTGATGAGAGGTGCACACTGGCGTGCCTTGTGGTCTCTAGATCGGGAACATGTAACTGGTTAAGGACTAGGGTGCATAGCAATCTCATAACTCTTTAGAAAATGATGGCCCCGCTGTGTCTTTAAAATTGATTGGAAGTTACTCTGGGCCTTATTCATCAAGGGATAGCGACAGGTAGCGCCTTGTAAGCGACAGGTAGCGGCAGGTGAATGTCGAGTACTGTACGCAATACCACATTTATGAAGGCATTTCTGGTGAGCGCCTCTTACAGCGAAACCTTAGCGACCGATTCATCATCACAGACGGCTCAGTGGATCCCGGCAGCTCTCTGCCTTCCAGAGCCTGGTCGCTACCTGTCGCTCTCCGATACATTTCAATGGACGTTACTTTTCTTCTCTTTAAACAGGGTTTACTTTTAATAATTTTTTTTTGTATCAAATCATTGTGTGACCTCTCCTGGCCTATTCAAATACATTTTTGAAAACTTCTTTTTTTTTATATTTTTATGCAGAATTATCATTACATCTGGTCTGGTATTAAAGTGTTACTGTCACAGTGTAATAACAATGTCATTACATGTGTTTTCGCTTTGTTACTGGTGGATATGTGTTCAAAAACAGACTTTAATCACACAGCGTCTGGCGCTCTGGGCTACAGCGACACAATTTTGAGCGCCGGCGCTGTGTGAAGCTGTCTTTTTTGATGAATATGATTTGAGTCGCTCACACTGACCAGTCGCTACCGTTCGCTCCCATATAGCTCTGTACTGGTGTTAAAGCGACTCACACATTAAATTCATCAATGCCGGCAATGTTACTACAGTGACTGAGGCCCTCTGTATACTCACGGACGATCAGAGCGACCACTAGCGGTCGCTCTTAGTGCCGCTGTACATACGCTCATCTGCCGTTACCTGGAGCTACCCTGTTTCCCCGAAAATAAGACATCCTCCGAAAATAAGGCCTAGTGCCTGCTTTCGGAGGATATCGTTATATAAGTCATCCCCCGAAAATTGTATTGTAACCACTAGGGGGCGTAATGACGGGGCACGTAAGGGGGGAGCTCCAGGGAGGTGGAGGAGACGCACGCTGTGCCATATTTCCCGGGAGAAATTAATATAAAACAGTGTCTTATTTTCGGGGAAACAGGGTCGTAATGAATCAGCCTGTCGGCCAGCGCAGCAGGGGTTGTTCCTATATATTGGGATGTCGGTTGCCAGACATGTGAAGGCCGTCAGTGTGGGGTCTTTGAGGGTGACGCGTCTCGCTGAAGCATTTGTCGGCCTTGATCTGCGCCTGTTAAATGAGGACTTTTATTACCAGACACAAGGTCGGCTGTTTGACTGTTAAAGTGGACCAACACCCAGGATTTTCACTATCCTGGGTTTTGGTCCACTTCTGCGGGGCACCCCGATCGGCCCCGCTGTGTGAAACCCCCCAGAACGCCTCACCTCACTCACCTCACCCCGCTCCCACGCGAGCGCTCGTCCAATCAGAGCGCTCAGAGCCCTGTGGTATGGACGGACAAGCGACGGACAACCACAGCGGCTCTAAGCGCGGGAGGCCGCGTCTCGCGCTTCCTTCTAACAGGGAGCGCGCCTGCGCTGGCCATTCACAAATGGCCGCCCTGCTAGAGAGAAGCGCGAGAGGCGGCCCGCACATGCGCCATTAGGACGGGGAGAAGGTAAGGTTTGTGGGCGTCTGGGGGGGTTTCACACGGCCGATCAGCCATGGGTGTTGGTCCACTTTATGGGCCTCAGTCGCATACACCTCACCATAAGAGGGGGAGATGTTGAGATGCAGACCCTGAGGAGTGAGGTGGGTTTATGAATATTTAAACCGGACCTTCAGTATGATTTAATGAAAAGTCCAAACCCTTAAAAAACGATTCCCCAGCATCTAAAATCAATATATTTTAAGTTTTTAGGATACGGTTTAGGATACGGGCGACACCATCTTGCCTCAGTAGCATCACATACTGAGGAGAGGGGGTCAAAAGTACAGGGGAGCGGGGTTAGAGCTTTGCTTTGCACTAACAGAGCAGAGCTGGGGTCAGGAAAAGGTCAGCCATCCCACAATGCAGAACGGCACTTCCTGTTTGCAGGCAGCTTGCACCTCCATGGGCCGCCACCTTGGATGCTTAAAGTCTCAGTAAATGCAATTGATATAGGTAGAATGATTTTTAATGTGGGCAATCTGTATGTACAGGGTGTGGGAAATGTATAGAATAGACTGTTATTTAGGGTGAAGGTCCGGTTTAAGAGCAATGGAACCACAGGATTTGAAAGATTTCAACAATGCCATATGACGCGCGCCAGTAGGATGGCTGCACCCCCGACTCTCTGTTCGTCTGTGCGCCATCCCGCACGCAGCCCAGCGTGCACAGCTACAGAGAAGCCGGGGGTGCGGCGCCTGCGATCACAGCGTTAGTTTACCGGCGACCTTCGGGGTTTCACACAGCAGGATGCCCCAGGGCAGGGCCGCATCTAAAGGGTGCATTTCATCACATGACTGCATTGGTCTATTGCAATTCCATCTGCAATCTGTTGTTGAAGCAGCTTCCTCACTGCTACCTTACAGCTTCAGAAACGCATATCAGTGGGGTTTTTAATCCGGACCTTCACCCTGAATAAGAGCCTATCTTATATGTTTCCCACACCCTGTACATACAGATTGCTCACATTAATCCGGACCTTCACTCTGAATAAGAGCCTATCTTATATGTTTCCCACACCCTGTACATACAGATTGCCCACATTAATCCGGACCTTCTCCCTGAATAAGAGCCTATCTTATATGTTTCCCCCGCCCTGTACATACAGATTGTCCACATTAATCCGGACCTTCACCCTGAATAAGAGCCTATCTTATATGTTTCCCCCACCCTGTACATACAGATTGCTCACATTAATCTGGACCTTCTCCCTGAATAAGAGCCTATCTTATACATTTCCCACACCCTGTACATACAGATTGCTCACATTAATCCGGACCTTCACCCTGAATAAGAGCCTATCTTATATGTTTCCCACACCCTGTACATACAGATTGCCCACATTAATCCGGCCCTTCACCCTGAATAAGAGCCTATCTTATATGTTTCCCACACCCTGTACATACAGATTGCTCACATTAATCCGGACCTTCACCCTGAATAAGAGCCTATCTTATATGTTTCCCCCGCCCTGTACATACAGATTGTCCACATTAATCCGGACCTTCACCCTGAATAAGAGCCTATCTTATATGTTTCCCCCACCCTGTACATACAGATTGCCCACATTAATCCGGATCTTCACCCTGAATAAGAGCCTATCTTATACGTTTCCCACACCCTGTACATACAGATTGCCCACATTAATCCGGACCTTCACCCTGAATTAGAGCCTATCTTATATGTTTCCCACACCCTGTACATACAGATTGCTCACATTAATCCGGACCTTCACCCTGAATAAGAGCCTATCTTATATGTTTCCCACACCCTGTACATACAGATTGCTCACATTAAAAATCGTCCTACCTGTATCTACTGCATGTTATGAGCCTTTAAACATCCAAGATGGCAGCTCATGGAGCATCAGGCAGCCCGCAGACAGGAAGTGTCTTATGACTGTGTTGCTCTGCATTCTGGGATCGTTGTCCTTTCCCTGACCCCAGCTCTGCTCTGTCTGTGCAAAGCACAGCTATAACCCGCCCCCCTGTACTTTATCCCCCTCTCCTCTCCTCAGTATGTGATGCTTCTGAGTCAAGATGGCGGCGCCTGTATCCTAGAGTCCTGAACAGAGTTGCAGCCCAGTGAAGGGAAAGAATAATAAGTAAGCGACTGAAAACTTAAAATATATTAATTTTAGATGCTGGGAAATAGTTTTTTAAGGGTTTGGGCTTTTCATTAAATCATGGTGAAGGTCCGGTTTAAGTCATTTTAGGTCTGCGTTTTTAGACCTGCTTTAAATATGACCTCTCCTACTAGATAAATTAATATTAATAAAGAATATTCATCACTGTATAAAGACTTGATACATTTTCCAACTTTCTCATCTGCCATCTGCGAGTCTCATCACAGTTAGGTAATAGACAGCGACAATCCTGCCCGGCGACAGTGATACAAGTCAGGACGCGGGGCGCCAGCGCAGAATATCCGACGAGGTGCTAATGTGACGCTGGTCATATATAATGCGCTGGAACACGTCTGATCATCACTCTATTATCTATTCCAAACTCATGGATACGCACAACCTCAATATGCTAGAAAAGGTGCCAGCCTAGGGGACTCACTATAACCGCTATAACATTACATATGGGTATCCAGGGCTAACCCACACTTCTGTCCTCACCAAAACGGGCTGCACACTATTACTCCATAAAATACATTTTATTCAAAAAAAGGGATTCAATATATATGACATACATCAAAACATGACACTTAATACTACACAAACATCTCCCCAAAGTGGGGAGGAACTCCAGGGCTAACCAATTTATTCTATGCACCAACAATGCTTACTACCAATGTTCATATAAGTATTTAATCCGTAATAAATATAATGTTGCTTGAAAAGCTATTTATATATAAAATACATGTATTGGCCGACGCTTATAGGATTAAAGTGCCAAGTGCATGTGCATTGCTCCTAAGTGCATATATAAACCCAATCCTATCTACAAATATATCGTGCCCCATTTACAACTATCAACAGTAACAAGTGCAGGATGATTCATTAATAGCGCCAGGTAGCGACAGATGAGCGTCAGTAGCGTTATTTTCACAGCGCCCGCTAGTATTCGCTGTGCTTGGCCGTTGTTCTGCTGTCGACAGAATGCCGTGATGTTGAATACGGGGTTATGAGTCGCTGTTTGACAGGTTCCGCGCTGTATGGGAGCGCATGACAGCGAACGGCCATAGCGAACGGCTCCCAGCATATTCATTAACAAATCACGCTTCAAAAGTTCCCGCGCTGTGAAATGCTTGTTTAAACCCCAGAGCGCTGGCGGCGATGGCTTAAAAGTAGTTTTTTAACCCCCAAACAACCATATTTTTAGAAAAAAAAAAAAAATCTTATAGATTCCCGGGCCGATCGCCGTGGGTTTTGGTCCACTTTAAGGAACTCTCTGTAAATTAGGAATTTTTTTGTCTCCCTTTTATTTAGATAACTGTGACTAAGGCCCTTATTTAACAAGGGATAGCGCCAGGTAGCGACTGGTGAGCGATCGGTAATGACGGTCACCGCCACAAGAACGCCGGCTCCCCCCAACACAATCACACATTTATCAAGCCGATCCTGCTTAGCGACTGAGAGAGCGCCATATAGCGAATCATTCATCATTATTCCCGCATCACCCCACAGCGCCAGCGAGCGACCTTGAACAGCGACAGGTATGACCTCTCGCTACCTGGCGCTCTCCAATGCATTTCAATGGAGCAATCTTTAAATATTCATAATTAATTGTTATTAATGTTTTTTTTTTTTTTTTTTTTTAAATGTCAAAAATTCTGTGACCACTTCTGCAATGTTAGTTTTTTTTTTAAGGTAAAAAAAAAAAAAAAAAATTGTGCAGAATTGATATTACAGGTCTGATATTAATGTATTCATATTACAAAATGTTTTTAAATACTTGTTTTTTCTTGTTTCCAAAAATATGGTTGTTTGGGGGTTAAAAAACTACTTTTAACCCATCGCCGCCAGCGCTCTGGGGTAGAGATGAGCGAACTTTTGAAAAATTCGATTCAACTGATTCGCCGAATTTTCCGACAAAAATCGTTTCGACCCGAATTTATTCGCGACGAATCGCTATTAAAAACGGCTATTTCTGAGCCTCCCAGAGCCTCATTAGGGTTGTAAACCATTCTGCCTTGCTGTAACACGCACAGGATGCGTGCTGGGTTAGTTAAATAATACTTTGAATAAATATCACATGCAGATCAGAGGCATCGCTAATAGAATCGCAGAGCGGCACAACTGCAGAGAGTTGAAGTGGCATCACTATGAGGGGCAGGAGCCCAAACATTGCTTTAAAGAGACACTGGAGTTGGCAGCAGCAGGAGCCCAAAAATTGGATGAATCACACCCTGGAGTTGGCAGCAGCAGCAGCAGGAGCTCAAACATTACTTTAAAGAGACACTGGGGTTGGCTTCAGGAGCCCAAAAATTGGATGAATCACACCCTGGAGTTGGCAGCAGCAGCAGGAGCCCAAACATTACTTTAAAGAGACACTGGGGTTGGCTTCAGGAGCCCAAAAAATGGATGATTCACACCCTGGAGTTGGCAGCAGCAGCAGCAGGAGCCCAAATATTACTTTAAAGAGACCCTGGGGTTGGCTTCAGGAGCCCAAAAATTGGATGAATCACACCCTGGAGTTGGCAGCAGCAGCAGCAGGAGCCAAAACATTACTTTAAAGAGACACTGGAGTTGGCTTCAGGAGCCCAAAAATTGGATGATTCACACCCTGGAGTTGGCAGCAGCAGCAGCAGCAGCAGCAGGAGCCCAAATATTACTTTAAAGAGACCCTGGGGTTGGCTTCAGGAGCCCAAAAATTGGATGAATCCCACCCTGGAGTTGGCAGCAGCAGCAGCAGCAGGAGCCCAAATATTACTTTAAAGAGACCCTGGGGTTGGCTTCAGGAGCCCAAAAATTGGATGAATCACACCCTGGAGTTGGCAGCAGCAGCAGCAGGAGCCCAAATATTACTTTAAAGAGACCCTGGGGTTGGCTTCAGGAGCCCAAAAATTGGATGAATCACACCCTGGAGTTGGCAGGAGTTGGCAGCAGCAGCAGCAACAACAGGAGCCCAAACATTACTTTAAAGAGACACTGGAGTTGGCTTCAGTAGCCCACAAATTGGATGAATCACACCCTGGAGTTGGCAGCAGCAGCAGCAGCAGGATCCCAAGTATTACTTTAAAGAGACCCTGGGGTTGGCTTCAGGAGCCCAAAAATTGGATGAATCACACCCTGGAGTTGGCAGCAGCAGCAGCAGCAGCAGGAGCCCAAGCATTACTTTAAAGAGACACTGAAGTTGGCTTCAGGAGCCCAAAAATTGGACGATTCACACCCTGGAGTTGGCAGCAGCAGCAGCAGCAGGAGCCCAAATATTACTTTAAAGAGACCCTGAGGTTGGCTTCAGGAGCCCAAACATTGGATGAATCACACCCTGGAGTTGGCAGCAGCAGCAGCAGCAGCAGCAGGAGCCCAAACATTACTTTAAAGAGACACTGGAGCTGGCTTCAGGAGCCCAAAAATTGGATGAATCACACCCTGGAGTTGGCAGCAGCAGCAGCAGCAGGAGCCCAAACATTACTTTAAAGAGACACTGGAGTTGGCTTCAGGAGCCCAAAAATTGGATGATTCACACCCTGGAGTTGGCAGCAGCAGCAGCAGGAGCCCAAGTATTACTTTAAAGAGACCCTGGGGTTGGCTTCAGGAGCCCAAAAATTGGATGAATCACACCCTGGAGTTGGCAGCAGCAGCAGCAGGAGCCAAAACATTACTTTAAAGAGACCCTGGGGTTGGCTTCAGGAGCCCAAAAATTGGATGAATCACACCCTGGAGTTGGCAGCAGCAGCAGCAGGAGCCAAAACATTACTTTAAAGAGACCCTGGGGTTGGCTTCAGGAGCCCAAAAATTGGATGATTCACACCCTGGAGTTGGCAGTAGCAGCAGCAGGAGCCCAAATATTACTTTAAAGAGACCCTGGGGTTGGCTTCAGGAGCCCAAAAATTGGATGAATCACACCCTGGAGTTGGCAGGAGTTGGCAGCAGCAGCAGCAGCAACAGGAGCCCAAACATTACTTTAAAGAGACACTGGAGTTGGCTTCAGTAGCCCAAAAATTGGATGAATCACACCCTGGAGTTGGCAGCAGCAGCAGCAATAGCCCAAATATTACTTTAAAGAGACCCTGGGGTTGGCTTCAGGAGCCCAAAAATTGGATGAATCACACCCTGGAGTTGGCAGCAGCAGCAGGAGCCAAAACATTACTTTAAAGAGACACTGGAGTTGGCTTCAGGAGCCCAAAAATTGGATGATTCACACCCTGGAGTTGGCAGCAGCAGCAGCCCAAATATTACTTTAAAGAGACCCTGAGGTTGGCTTCAGGAGCCCAAAAATTGGATGAATCCCACCCTGGAGTTGGCAGCAGCAGCAGCAGGAGCCAAAACATTACTTTAAAGAGACACTGGAGTTGGCTTCAGGAGCCCAAAATTGGATGATTCACACCCTGGAGTTGGCAGCAGCAGCAGCAGCAGGAGCCCAAATATTACTTTAAAGAGACCCTGGGGTTGGCTTCAGGAGCCCAAAAATTGGATGAATCACACCCTGGAGTTGGCAGGAGTTGGCAGCAGCAGCAGCAGCAACAGGAGCCCAAACATTACTTTAAAGAGACACTGGAGTTGGCTTCAGGAGCCCAAAAATTGGATGAATCACACCCTGGAGTTGGCAGCAGCAGCAGCAGGAGCCAAAACATTACTTTAAAGAGACACTGGAGTTGGCTTCAGGAGCCCAAAAATTGGATGATTCACACCCTGGAGTTGGCAGCAGCAGCAGCAGGAGCCCAAATATTACTTTAAAGAGACCCTGGGGTTGGCTTCAGGAGCCCAAAAATTGGATGAATCACACCCTGAAGTCGGCAGGAGTTGGCAGCAGCAGCAGCAGCAGCAACAGGAGCCCAAACATTACTTTAAATAGACACTGGAGTTGGCTTCAGTAGCCCAAAAATTGGATGAATCACACCCTGGAGTTGGCAGCAGCAGGAGCCCAAATATTACTTTAAAGAGACCCTGAGGTTGGCTTCAGGAGCCCAAAAATTGGATGAATCACACCCTGGAGTTGGCAGCAGCAGCAGCAGGAGCCAAAACATTACTTTAAAGAGACACTGGAGTTGGCTTCAGGAGCCCAAAAATTGGATGATTCACACCCTGGAGTTGGCAGCAGCAGCAGCAGTAGCCCAAATATTACTTTAAAGAGACCCTGGGGTTGGCTTCAGGAGCCCAAAAATTGGATGAATCACACCCTGGAGTTGGCAGCAGCAGCAGCAGGAGCCCAAACATTACTTTAAAGAGACAATGGGGTTGGCTTCAGGAGCCCAAAAATCGGATGATTCACACCCTGGAGTTGGCATCAGCAGGAGCCCAAAAATTGGCCTAAAGACATAAATATGTTTTGCACCATTTGGAAAGTGTAAAACGTGGCACCATGCTGAATCTAGTCGCATGCATCAGGCATTGGTGGGTGGAAATCCTGGCTGATCCATCCCTGATTCATTTTGACAAAGGTGAGTCTCTCCACATTTTTAGTTGACAGATGAGTTCTCCTCGCCGTAACTATGGCCCCCGCTGCACTAAACACCCGCTCAGATGGCACGCTACTTGCCGGGCAGGACAGCTTTTCCAGGGCAAACTCTGCTAGTTGCGGCCACAAATCAAGTTTGGCTGCCCAGAAGTCCAGCGGATCCTCAAGGTGTGTTGGCATGGTCATGTCAAAGTATGACATGACCTGCTGGTTGAGGTCCTGCTCCAGGTCTTCCTGCTGCTCATGAGTAGCCTCACTATGCGGGTGTAGAAAGCTACTCATTAGCGACTGAAGACTGAGGCTGCTGCTGATGGAGCTGCTGCTGCTGCTCCTGCCAACCCCCCCAGCGGCCATGGCAGTGGAAGGTGAGCGCAGAGGTCCCCTCGAGTCAGACCTGCGAGAGTATGGACCATGGCGCAGATAGGCATCGGCCAACTGCCTACGTAGAATGTCTTTGTAGTAGTTCAGTTTGTCCTCCCTCTCGGTGGGTTTAAAAAATGCCCCCATTTTGTGCCGGAAGCGAGGGTCCAATAAGGTGGACAGCCAGAAGTCATCCCGCCGACAAATGGAAACAATTCTGTGGTCACTACGCAAGCACGTGAGCATGCTTCCTGCCATTTGCGCAAGTGACTCGGATGGACTACCTGTCTCCATCTCCACTGCATACTGCCACGGTGTGCCCGGGTCCTCTGTCTCGCCTTCCTCAAAAACCTCTAGCTCCTCTGGCTGCTCCTGCTCCTCCTCTCCTGTCCGCTGACTAGATAAACCAGCCATTTCGCCAAGCCTAAACTGTGTTTCGCTGGGCAACTCCTCCTCCTCCTCTTCCCCCTCCTCCTCCTCTTCCTCCTCCTCCTCCAATTCAGCTCCAACGGGGTTCATGTGGCCGTAAGATGTAAACGCCATGTCTCCAGTGCCCTGACCAGCCATGGTTTCCAACATGTGCTGTAGTACATGAAGCAGTGGAATCACATCGTTCATCCCGTAATCCTGCCGACTGACAAATAAAGTGGCTTCCTCAAAGGGACTGAGCAAACGGCAGGTGTCACGTATGAGCTGCCACTGGTTGACATTGAAGTTACACAGGGGAGTCCCCCTATCTGCTTGGATCATCAGGAAATCCGTGAAGGCTTTTCTCTGTTCATATAATCGGTCCAACATGTGAAGGGTGGAATTCCAACGGGTGGAAACATCGCAAATCAGACTATGTTGGGGGATACCATTCTGACGCTGTAGCTCAAGAAGGGTGTGTTTGGCGGTGTATGAGTGGCTGAAGTGCATGCAAAGTTTCCTTGAAGTTGTTAGGATGTCTTGCAGATGGGGGGAACACTTCAGAAACCGTTTGACAACCAGATTGAAGACGTGAGCCATGCAGGGGGTTCTTCCCATTGTCGGTAACCATGATTCCCATTTTAAGTTTTCTTGGAGTGAGCCATGTTTGGATTTCCTGATGAATACATTTAAGCAGTTCCTCCCCTGTGTGACTCCGTTCGCCAAGACAAACCATGTGAAGCACTGCGTGACACCTCCGTGCCCTGCACACATGGTAGACTGGAGGGGCACTGAGACTTGAGCCTACAGTGGAGGGTG
Organism: Gastrophryne carolinensis; assembly: GCA_027917425.1. Classification (NCBI taxonomy): domain Eukaryota; kingdom Metazoa; phylum Chordata; class Amphibia; order Anura; family Microhylidae; genus Gastrophryne; species Gastrophryne carolinensis. The sequence continues at coordinate 10,894,764 of CM051239.1, read as the reverse complement.
AGGAGATGGCGGAGGATGAGGAGGCCAAGTCGCACGGTGTCACAGGCCCAGCGGGCAGGGAGCGCGGAGGCCGAAGCGGCGTGACCTGTCCAAGTTGCTGCTGCTTCTGCAAAGGGACCACATTCACCCAGTGGGCCGTAAACGACATGTACTGTCCCTGACCGTAGTTACAGCTCCAGATGTCGGCGCTGCCATGCACTTTGCTACACACCGACAGGCTCAAGGACTGGCCCACCTTCTGTTCAACAAAAGTGTGCAGCGCTGGTACTGCCTTCTTGGCAAAGAAATGACGGCTTGGGACTCTCCACCTCGGCTCGGCACAAGCCATCAGTTCTCTGAAAGGTGCAGATTCCACCACCTGAAAAGGGAGCGACTGCAGCACCAGCAACTTGGACAGGAGCACATTCAGCTTCTGCGCCGTAGGATGAGTGGGCGCATACTGCTGTCTCTTGGACATGGCTTTGCTGATGGATTGCTGGCGGGATGCATGACTTGGAGGAGGAGGAGCAGGAGCGACAGAGGATGGGTATGACGCACAGCTGCCTTCGGCTGAGGTGCTGGAGCCTTGGCTGGCAGAAATTGGGAGCGGCGTGCCACTTGGTGAGGAAGCAGACTGGACCACCCCTTGGGAGCCTCGGTTCTCCCAGGTCGCTTTATGGTGACGCATCATATGTTGACGCAGGGCCGTGGTGCCAACATTTGGACCCTGGCCACGCTTCACCTTTTGCCTACATATCTTGCATGTGGCCATGTTACCCTCCTGCGGATGCTTCAGGAAAAACTGCCACACTGCCGAGTAGCTAATTTTCCCACCCCCTGGCCTCACTGATTCACTGCTGCTGTTGCCAACTCCAGGAACCCCTGCTCCACTACCTCCCGATAAGGTAGACTGCCGCACAGCAGGTGCTCTACCCCGGCCCCGGCCGGCTCCAGCCTTTGGAATTGTGCCCCCATGCTGACTGCTACCACCTTGCTGCCTCAGCTGCTGACTCCGGGGCAACCTGCGCCCCTCTTCTCCTGATGATGACGATGAAGCCCCTTCATCACCCGGCTCCCAAGTGCGATCGGCTTCATCGTCATCATCATTATCACCGAGTTGTGGCTGTACGTCACTGATGTTCGTGGATTCGTCAACAGTGTCTGGCGCAGGAGCTGGAACGCTCGCAGCACCCACGACACTGTCCACATCACTATTTGTCTGCCTAGCTAAAGAAGCCACCTCCATTTCTTGGCTGGGCAGTAGCTGCTGACTGTCCTCTATCTGATCGTCCTCCTCACTAAAGAGTGGAGCTGAACCCAAAGCATAGGATACGTCGCTGGGGGAGGGAACGGCGTAGGACAGAGGCAATGGGAGGACAGGGACTGCTCTAGGGGCATGCCAACTCAGGGTTGTGTCAGAGGAACCTACCGACCCTAGACTGGGGGTCTCAGACGTAAGTTGTGATGATGTTGTTGATGAGCGCGTCAACCAATCTACCACGGCAGATGCATTACTGGTGGAGACCCGACCACTAGCAGATACTGGCAGATTAGGTCTCTCAGCGTGACTCCTGCTGCTACTGGCCCCCAGTCTGCTGCGAGCTCTGCCTGCGGAATCTTGGCCTCTGCCACTCCTCTTTTCACTTCCAGGCACTTGTCTGCCCGACATAGTCTAACTGGCGTGGTAGTAGGTGATATTTTAAGAACCCCCAGGCAGCGGTGGGTCTATATGAAACAGAATATAATGCACACCAAAAGTGAGCAGTAACACTCAGCCTCCAACAGGCCTGCCTAGTGTAAATAAGAGAGCTGCTTAGTGTAAATAAAGAGGGGTATGCTATGTTACAGAATGGGATGCCCCAACAGCCAGCAGTGCACCTGGCAGCAGTAAGACTATGCACAGCAAAAGTGTCTTTATCAGGCCTAATTTCTATTAGAATAAGTGCAAATGGTTATGGTATTAAATAGAGGCTGGTGTAGTCACAGAATGGGATGCCCCAAAAACCAGAGAGCACCTGGCAGCAGTGAGACTATGCACAGCAAAAGTGTCTTTATCAGGCCTAATTTCTATTAGAATAAGTGCAAATGGTTATGGTATTAAATAGAGGCTGGTGTAGTCACAGAATGGGATGCCCCAAAAACCAGAGAGCACCTGGCAGCAGTGAGACTATGCACAGCAAAAGTGTCTTTATCAGGCCTAATTTCTATTAGAATAAGTGCAAATGGTTATGGTATTAAATAGAGGCTGGTGTAGTCACAGAATGGGATGCCCCAAAAACCAGAGAGCACCTGGCAGCAGTGAGACTATGCACAGCAAAAGTGTCTTTATCAGGCCTAATTTCTATTAGAATAAGTGCAAATGGTTATGGTATTAAATAGAGGCTGGTGTAGTCACAGAATGGGATGCCCCAAAAACCAGAGAGCACCTGGCAGCAGTGAGACTATGCACAGCAAAAGTGTCTTTATCAGGCCTAATTTCTATTAGAATAAGTGCAAATGGTTATGGTATTAAATAAAGGCTGGTGTAGTCACAGAATGGGATGCCCCAAAACCAGAGAGCACCTGGCAGCAGTGAGACTATGCACAGCAAAAGTGTCTTTATCAGGCCTAATTTCTATTAGAATAAGTGCAAATGGTTATGGTATTAAATAGAGGCTGGTGTAGTCACAGAATGGGATGCCCGAAAAACCAGAGAGCACCTGGCAGCAGTGAGACTATGCACAGCAAAAGTGTCTTTATCAGGCCTAATTTCTATTAGAATAAGTGCAAATGGTTATGGTATTAAATAGAGGCTGGTGTAGTCACAGAATGGGATGCCCCAAAAACCAGAGAGCACCTGGCAGCAGTGAGACTATGCACAGCAAAAGTGTCTTTATCAGGCCTAATTTCTATTAGAATAAGTGCAAAGGGTTATAGTAAATAGAGGCTGGTGTAGTCACAGAATGGGATGCCACAACCAGAGTGCACCTGGGAGCAGTACTATGCACAGCAAAATTGTCTTTATCAGGCCAAATGACTTTTAGAATAAGTGCAAAGGGTTATAGTAAATAGAGGCTGGTGTAGTCACAGAATGGGATGCCCCAACCAGAGTGCACCTGGGAGCAGTACTATGCACAGCAAAAGTGTCTTTATCAGGCCAAATGACTTTTAGAATAAGTGCAAAGGGTTATAGTAAATAGAGGCTGGTGTAGTCACAGAATGGGATGCCCCAACCAGAGTGCACCTGGGAGCAGTACTATGCACAGCAGAAGTGTCTTTATCAGGCCAAATGACTTTTTGGCTGGCCCAGAGAAAGCTCCATGCCCCACGTGACCGTCCAGTGGCGCTGGCTCGAGGTAAGGATATCGGGCGTTCTGGGGGTTTTATGTTGGGGGGGGGGCTCCAGCATTCTGGATGCCCACCCCAGCTTGTTCTTATTCGCTGTCTGTGGGACAAAAACCCGTTAAAGAAAAAACAGGTGTTGGTCTGATTTAAGCCCATCATTTTATGGACAATTAGAAATATATGTATAATGTTCAGAAAAATATAACCACTTAACGTGATAAGATTGTTTGATCCCTTGTTGTTATAAACACAAGACCATAAGATTGTATTATGAGTAGAGCGATTATTATAAAAATTTGATGTGGACGATTTGCCGAATTTCCCCCAAGAAATTTGGGATTGTCCTGTTTCTGCAGCTTGGCCTCCGATGCTGTGCTTTGGCGGTACCAGTCCAGCTTCTACTTGGGGGTCCACATTCCCTTCCTTTTGGAGAGGGGGCAGGTTTTTCTTATTGCGGTGCATAGGAATGTCGGCCAATCAGCAGGGAGACATCAATGGAAGGACTCAAACTGCACCTCCACCAACCACCTAACACTGCCAGAGGACGTCCTCCGGACCCAAACGGAAAACCGGGACCAGCCTGGATATCCAATGACATGGGTCAGCAATCAGGGCCGGCTCCAGACTTGTGGGGCCCCTTGGGCAAGAGAGTCTTCGTGTGTCACTGCCACAAAACTTCTGCTGCTGATCGCCCTACTGTCCCTATTGCCTTCCCTATAGCCACCAATCGCCCTCTCGTCCTTATTACCTTCCCTATAGCCACCAATCACCCTCCCGTCCTTATTGACTTCCCTATAGCTACCAATCATCCTCCAGTCCTTATTGCATTACCTATAGCCACCAATCGCCCTCTCGTCCTTATTACCTTCCCTATAGCCACCAATCACCCTCCCGTCCTTATTGCCTTCCCTATAGCCACCAATCACCCTCCAGTCCTTATTGCCTTCCCTATAGTCACCAATCACCCTCCAGTCCTTATTGCATTACCTATAGCCACCAATCGCGCTCCAGGCCTTATTGCCTTCCCTATAGCCACCAATCGCCCTCTCGTCCTTATTACCTTCCCTATAGCCACCAATCACCCTCCCGTCCTTATTGCCTTCCCTATAGCCATCAATCACCCTCCAGTCCTCATTGCCTTCCCTATAGCCACCAATCATCCTCCAGTCCTTATTGCCTTCCCTATAGCCACCAATCGCCCTCTCGTCCTTATTAACTTCCCTATAGCCACCAATCACCCTCCAGTTCTTATTGCCTTCCCTATAGCCACCAATCACCCTCCAGTCCTTATTGCCTTCCCTATAGCCACCAATCGCCCTCCCGTCCTTATTGCCTTCCCTATAGCTACCAATCACCCTCTAGTCCTTATTGCCTTCCCTATAGCCACCAATCGCCCTCCAGTCCTCATTGCCTTACCTATAGCCACCAATCACCCTCTAGTCCTTATAGCCTTCCCTATAGCCACCAATCATCCTCCAGTCCTTATTGCCTTCCCTATAGCCACCAATCACCCTCCAGTCCTTATTGCCTTCCCTATAGCCACCAATAATCCTCTAGTCCTTATTGCCTTCCCTATAGCCACCAATCGCCCTCCAGTCCTTATTGCCTTCCCTATAGCCACCAATCACCCTCCAGTCCTTATTGCCTTCCCTATAGCCACCAATCACCCTCCAGTCCTTATGGCCTTCCCTATAGCCACCAATCATCCCCCCATCCTTATTGCCTTCCATATAGCCACCAATCAACCCCCCCGTCCTTATTGCCTTCCCTATAGCCACCAATCACCCTCCAGTCCTTATTGCCTTCCCTTTAGCCACCAATCATCCTCTAGTCCCTGTTTCATTCTCCACTGCCACCAAGCATCCTTCAGACCTTTCTGCTTGCTCCACTGCCACTAAAAACTCATTGCTGTCAGTTGTCACCTGGTTCTCGCCAGCTTCTGAGCTTCCATTAATTGTCCTCCATTCCAGGCCACCTTCTTCATTGCTGCTGACCATCCCCTGTTGCTGAGGCCGGCCATGAGCAGGTCTGCACACACCACCCGGCATTCGAGGCTTCGGGTCCACTGTAAAATAATACCATGGCCAAGTGTGAGCCTGAGTGGGCCCCTGAAAATGTCAGGGCGTCTGGCAATTGCCCAGGTTTGCCCTGTGCGGGCGGCGGCCCTGCCAGCAATGACACCTCAAGTAGTGAGGACAGACAGGAGGAGTTTATTTTAAGGATTTCAGAGAAAACTTCGATAGGCATGAATCCCAAGAAATTCAGATTCATGCTGATTTCCCTGCAATTCAGAGCAAATTCTGATTCAGACAACTCTGTTCGCTCATCTCTAGTGATGAGTATCGCCTTTTTTTTTTTCGCCTTTGATCTAAGAAGTATTTAAAGGAACAAAGGACTTCATGGTCTGAAGTCTTAGGAAAAGTCCACAAAAGTGGACTTGTCTCTTAAACTAAATAAGCAAAACCATAACCAATATTTTGTGCGTGAGATCGAAAACTTTTAAAATTGTTTAGGGGTTGAGTGTGAAGATCACTCTGCAGCACTATTTGATCTTAAAGTGGACCAACACCCAGGGGGGATCGGCCCGGGAACCTATAAGATTCCTAGGCCGATCAGATCCCTCCCCACGGGGCATCCGAAATCGGGATGTCCCGCGGGGTGAAACCCCCCAGGAAGCCCAGAAACCTTACATTAACCCCGTTCCAACGGTGCATGCGCGGCCCGCGGCCGCGTCTTGCGCTTCCCTCTAGCAGGGCACGCACCAGCGCCGGCCGTTTGTGCATGGCCAGCGGGGGCCGCTTTGGTTGGACGCCGCTTGTACGTGTATACCACAGCGGCTCTGAGTGCTCTGATTGGACGAGCGCCGCGTAGGAGCGTGGTGAGGTGAGTGTTTCCGGGCTTCTGGGGGGTTTCACACAGCGGGGCACCCCCGATCGGGGGGTGGACCAAAACCCAGGATAGTCAAAACCCTGGGTGTTGGTCCACTTTAATATATATAAAATGCGCGTGTGCTCGAGTGTGTGTAGAAATGCATGTTGTCGATTTAAATTCCCGAGATTGCTTCGGTCATGTTGGGAAACGCTCCTCATACACAACATACTCCTCGTTTATTGATTCAGCCGCCGTCCGCCTGCCTGGACAATGATCGGCTCGATAGGCACCTTAATATCATCTGGCGTAAGTGATTACTTCTATATCCCGCTGTGACCCGCGAGAGATCCATTTTCTCGGCTGGCCGCGTTCATCGTCTAGATGGCACTGTTGCCTCGATTTTCTCTTTGTCCTTCTAAACGGCGACGTTTGCCTCCTGTAATCACCCGTTTTTATTTCATCACAGTATAAAGCCTTATGTTCGCCGTTGCCACAGTTTACTATAAAGTCCTGTTACCATCAGCAGATGTTCACTGTCAGGGCTCCCGGCAATATATTCCGTCTATATAAAATATTATTACATTTGGTATTCCAATATGTGATTGAAATCAGTTTTAATCAGTATGCAAGAGAAGGGCTTGTGTGTGTGAGCGGAGGCTGTGTGTATAATAAAACAATGGTTTGCATGAAAGACAGAGAGGCTGATTCACTACTAGCGCCAGGTATCGGCAGATGAGCGTCTGTAGAGCGACCGCTAGTAGACTCTGTAAGCAGGTATCGGACGCTCTAACAGAGGGCCTCAGTCGCTGCCGTAACCTGGCCGGCATTGATGAATGAGATGTATGTTGGGCGCTCTAACGTCTGTACAGCGTTGCAACGAGTGAAAGGTAGCGCCAGCTCAGCGCGACCGACTCAGCAACTCACACCATATTCAACCCAAAAAACTGACTTACAGAACGTAGGCACTCTGGATCTGGGCGCTATAGCATTAAAGGTTTGGATAGCATTAATGTCTGTTTTTGAACACATATTCACCAGTAACAAAGCGAAAACACATGGAATGACATTGTTGTAACATTGTGACATTAATACTTTAAGGTCAGACCTGTAATGACAATTCTGCATAAAAATATTAAAAAATCGAAAAAGTTTTCAAAAATGACTCTTTCTAGGCCAGGAGAGATCACACAATTTGAGAGAAAAAAAAATAAAAACAAAAAACCCAGTTTAAAGAGAAGAAAAAGAACGTCCATTGAAATGTATGGGAGAGCGACAGGTAGTGACAGGTAATAGCAGGGGCTCTGGAAGCTAGAGCGCCGTTGCTATACGCTGAGCCGCCTGTACTGATGAATCATACGCAACATGGCGCTGTTAGAGTCGCTCACCAGAGTAGCCTTCACAAATGTGGTATTGCGTACAGCGCCCGGCGTTTACCAGACGCTGCCTGCCGATACAAGGCGCTACCTGCCGCTATCCCTTGATGAATAACCCCCAGAGGTTTCCGTCGCTGACCCCCTTCTAAAATGCTGGGGGCCGGCTTTGGGTTTATGTGGGTAAGGGAGCCTCCGTGGGCCCCTTTGCAGTGTATCACGGCACATGTCATGTGACCCTTCAGCTCCACTGCCACCGATAGGTCCTCCTCTGTGGCTGATCTCCATTCAGTCCTCACAGCCTTCCCCAATTGTCCTCTAGTGCTTCCCACCTTCTCTGCTGCTGTTAATGGTCCTCTGGTCCATGTTGCCTTCTCCAGTGCTGGCCAATCACCATCCAAACCTCACTGATTCCTATGCTGCTGTTGATCATCCCAGGGACGTAGCTAGGGGGCATCAAAGGGGGGTCTGAGCACAAGTGGGGGGCACCATTTTGAATCTTTGCCCCGGGTGCCAGAAATCCTAGCTACTCCCCTGAATCTTCCTCTGGTCCCCACCACCTTCTGAACTGATGCTGATGGCCATTCCTCGCCACCTTCTCCAAAGCAATGAATCATCCTTTGGACCAGTCATGAGCAAGTCTGCACTCAAGAGTCAGGACACCCAGCTTAAAGTGGCTCAAAACCAATCCAAATCCAAAATCGTGATGCCCCGCTGTGTGAAACCCCCCAGGTCGCCCTCTTCACTTACCTTTCTTCTCGGTCCAACGGCGCATGCGCTGGCCTTGGAGCCGATGGCTTTAGACGCTGTGTTAAATGTCATTCACTTACCTTTCTTCCTGGTCCAAAGGCGCAGGTGGCGGCCGCGGCTGCTATCCCTCCAGCGGGGATGTCGTGGCAGCCATTTCTGAATCGCCGGCGTGGGCATGCTCCCTGTTAGAGGGAAGCGGGGGATGCGACAGCCTGCGCGCTTGGAGCCGCTGGCTTTTGACTGCCGTGACGTCAACGGCTGTGAGCGCGCTGACTGGACGAGCGGTGGTTCAAGCGCCGTAGGGCCGGGAAGAGGTGAGTTTCTTCTGGCGATCTGGGGGGTTTCACACACCAAGGCACCCCAGTCGCGGTGCCCTGGGGGAAAGGACCAAAAGATAGTTAAAATCCTGGGTTTTGAACCATTTTAACAATTCTATGGGAGGGACACCGGAGAATCATTCCACTACCCAGTTTAAGTTGGGGAGGCCGATTCATTAATAGCGGCAGGTAGCGACAGTTGAGCGACTGTAGCGGTATTTTCACAGCGCCCGCTAGTAGTCGCTGTGCTTGGCCGTTGTTCGGTTGTTGATAGCAACTCAGTCGGTGTGCAGTAATGTTGAATACGGGGTGACGAGTCGCTATTTGACAGGTTCCGCGATGTATGGGTGCGCATGATAGCGACTGGTCAGAGCGACCGGCTCCCACCATATTCATCAAAAAATCACGCTCAAAAAATTCTCGCGCTGTAAAATGCATGTTTAAACCCCAGAGCGCTGGCGGCGATGTGTTAAAAGTAGTTTTTTAACCCCCAAACAACCATATTTTTGGAAACCAAAAAAAAAAAAATTTTTTTAAGAATTTAGTAATATGAATACAATAATATCAGACCTGTAATATCAATTCTGCACAATTTTCTAACATGGCAGAAGTGGTCACAGAATTGTTCACATTTAAAAAAAAAAAAAAAACATTAATAACAATTAATTATGAATATTTAAAGATTGTTCCATTGAAATGCATTGGAGAGCGCCAGGTAGCGAGAGGTCATACCTGTCGCTGTTCAAGGTCGGACGCTGGCGCTGTGGGCTGAGGCTGGAATAATGATGAATGAGTCGCTATATGGCGCTATCTCAGTCGCTAAGCGGGATTGGCTTGATAAATGTGTGATTGTGGTGGGGAGCCGGCGTTCTCGTGGCGGGGCCCGTCATTACCGGCCGCTCACCAGTCGCTACCTGTCGCTATTCCTTCATAAATAAGGGCCTAAGTGTGTCCGTGAAATGCCAGGGACCATGGTACGCACAGTGCTGGTGCTGTTTGAATGGAGGTCATGATGGCCCTCCATATTTAAAGTGGAACAAAACCCAGCTAGGTCGGCCGGGGAATTTAAAAGATTCCAGGTCTGGCCACTGGCCTTCTCCCGCCACCCCCCCCATGAAACCTCCTGGTATGCACAGTGCTGGCGCTGGCTGAATAGCTGTCATGATGACCCTCCAGCTTTAAAGTGGAACAAAACCCAGCCATGGGGAATTTGAAAGATTCCAGGTCCGGCCGCTGGCCTCCTTTCCCCCTCATGAATCCCCCTGGGGCACCGGTAATCACTCACTTTTCCGCGGTCCGACAGCGAATGTGCAGGCTTTCATCCAAGCCGTACGCTTTTCAGCAAAGGGTTCTGATTGTTTATGTTAAAGGACACTGTCCCTCCAATTAACATTCAAATAGTGGTCCCACATCCTGCCATGTCTATAAGAAAACAGACCATGACAATAGACACCTATCACACCTAGCTGGCATTATCTCTCTCTATATCCACTATTAGGGATGAGCGAATTGGTTCTAACGAACCTGAATTCGCTCCGAATTTCAGGGAAAATTCGGTTCAGCACGAACCCGAATTTTTAGTGGTTCGTGCTGACCGAATTTTCCCTGAAATAAAAATAACAAAATGCCGGCATGGTGGGAGCGGGGAGACTGGCTGCGCTGTCAGTGGAAGCCAGCCATTCAGAAAGACAGGAGCTGGAACGCGCGTGTCGGCTGGGGATGCGCCCGCACTCGCTCCCGATTGAAATCAATGAGAGCCCTTTGCCGAAGGATATAAACATGGCAAAGGGCTCTGATTGGACGAGAGTCTGCACATGTGCTGTTGGGCCGAGAAGAGGTGAGTTTTACTGGGAGAACTGGGGGGTTCACACATCAAAAAGTCAAAATCCTTGGTTTTGTTCCACTTTGATACATAAAGTTGTTCACTTGAAAAATGTTGCGTTCACGCGGCAGAGTTAAACAACATCTTTGATAGTTCCGGGGCTAGTCCCTACCCGGATTTCTTAATATGCCTCGGGAATATGACCACACCAGTTGTTTTTACTTGAAAATGTATCTTAAATTGTATCTTGTATCTTTATTTGAATCTCGTTTTCTAAAAACAATATTTCAACCAATTTATATATTTACATTGTTTCTATATTACACGTGTATTGCACAGGTAAATTGCACATTCCAAAATATTGCACATTTCTGTTTCTTACAGTTGGTTCATTCGAGGTAGACATTCACAGTGGGCAAACATGTTTCGCCTTTTCCAGACTTTGTCAATGCCCTATGCGAGAAAAAGGGAGTAAATATTATAGTCATATTGTTAGTACAAATATCTTAAGAAGTCTAAAAAATGTATATGTGTATAATAATAAAATACCTCAAACAGAACTCTGATGTTGGAATTTCAATCAGTATACACAGTTATCGGCAAAAATTCATGGATACACACTTCAGAGTTAGACAACAGTAACTGTAAGAAGGATTCGGTACAATTCCTCTTCGCAAATTTTAAAAGAGAATCTTGGTGTTTGGTACCAGAGGGGATTACATAGGATTCACAGGGTCCCAAAGCAATACTCATAGTGCCCCCTGAAAAAAAAAACACCCCCAGTATTAAAGTGGACCAAAACCCATGACACCTCGCCTTAGTGTGTAAAAAGAATAGCGGTGTATGAAACCCCCCCCTGGATCGCCCATAATCTTACCTCGTTTTTAGATCTCATGGTGCATGTGCAGGCCTCTCCTGCACCACTCCATCCAATGTGTGTAACCCACTGTGGGGGAGGTGCAGGAATTGGTTGCCTGGAGCGGAGACACTTCTTCAAGGTTCTTCCCCAGCCAGGGAGGGTAGGTGTAGCCCTCATGCACCGGGGGCCCAGGGTGATCAGCGTGTGTGCTGTGAGTAGGTAAGGGTTACGGGAAAAGGTTAGTACTCACTGTTGCCGCTTGTAAAGATGAACAGCAGTCCAACTGATGAAAGCAGAGTTCCTCTTTATTTAATGCACATGCAAACAGCAAACACGGGACAGGTACATGTCCATCCAGTTACAGCTCTGGTTCTGTCCCCTTTCTCTCTCTCTTAGAGTCGGTGCTCCTGCTCCTTTACAATTCAAATGGTTAAGAACACTGGCTTTGGGTTGGGGGCTTCCCTTTATCCCTTCCAGAACCTTCTATCACATGTTCGGCCTCGTGTCCGACATCTGATAGATTGGTTGCAAAACCCTCTGACCAATCACTAGCTTTTTAGTTATAACTATGTTACTACTCTATCTCCTGTTATGACTAACAACCCTTCTGACCTCTCCTTCTAGAATAATTCCCATTATAGCCTATGGCCTAATGTTAGTCTATGGCCTAAACCCACTACTGCCATCTTGAGTCTAGTTTAGATTATGGCACTTCCAATGCACTTCCATGGGTAGAAACCACAAAAGAGCTTTATGTATGGTTAACTCTATTTAAAGGATTCTTATTAGAAAATTAACGTGTTCCTAGTTATATCCCGGCCTCTACATAGGTGAAGGTTGATAATCCCGACACAAAGGTACAACAGCTTTCAAAAGTGTAGCACGGATTGGGTCAGTCCAAGCTTCTTTATTTCAAACTAAACACAGCTCTTCCATTGCAGTACAAGGGCTACTGACAGGGCAACGTCAAATCCACATACGACAGTATAGAGAGGAGCAGTAGGGTACCACAGCACTGTAAGGACGCCACCCGGCTAGGCTTCCTAAAAAGATACAGATGTGGTGCACCACTAATATCAACTATATGGGCGTGCTCACCTAATATGAAAAACAACATGGGCCCTTATTTAACAAGGGATAGCACCAGGTAGCGACTGGTGAGCGATCGGTAATGACGGGCACCGCCACGAGAACGCCGGCTCCCCACCACAATCACACATTTATCAAGGCGATCCTGCTTAGCGACTGAGATAGCGCCAGATAGCGACTCATTCATCATTATTCCAGCCTCAGCCCACAGCGCCAGCGTCCGACCTTGAACAGCGACAGGTATGACCTCTCGCTACCTGGCGCTCTCCAATGCATTTCAATGGAACAATCTTTAAATATTCATAATTAATTGTTAAATTTTTTTTTTTTTTTTTTTTTTAATGTGAAAAATTCTGTGACCACTTCTGCCATGTTAGATATTTTTTTTAAGGTAAAAAAATAAAATAAAATAAAAATTGTGCAGAATTGATATTAAAGGTCTGATATTAATGTATTCATATTACAAAATGTTTTTATAAACTTGTTTTGTTTGGTTTCAAAAAATATGGTTGTTTGGGGGTTAGAAAACTACTTTTAACACATCGCCGCCAGCGCTCTGGGGTTTAAACAAGCATTTCACAGCGCGAGAATTTTTTGAGTGTGATTTGTTAATGAATATGGTGGGAGCCGTTCGCTATGGCCATTCGCTATCATGCGCTCCCATACAGCGCGGAACCTGTCAAATAGCGACTCCTCACCCAATATTCAACATTACCGCACACCGACTGAGTCGCTGTCAACAACCGAACAACGGCAAAGCACAGCGACTACTAGCGGGCGCTGTGAAAATACTGCTACAGTCGCTCATCTGTCGCTACCTGGCGCTATTAATGAATCGGCCTCCCCGAGTACTGAGGTCAAAAGCCCCCAGTAGCCACCAATAAGGGAGCACAACCAAAACACATAAAATTAACTATTTTATTGAGAGCACAAAAACATAAAATCTACATATACACAAGAGACACTTAAAAACAACCCCTGCTGCCACAATCCACAAGTACTCCTCTAATATATATACAAGAAGATTCTAATATAATAAAAAAAATCATGTGCAAATGCATTGATGCGAAAAATATATAAATATCTACTTATTTATTTGTGCCGGCACAAAAAAATAAAAAATGTATAAAAAAACCTTTATATTAGTATTTCATGTGAAAAATTAGTAAAAAAGTGAACAATTTTATCTGCTAAATAAACACTAAGAAATACACACTTAAATGAATTAATAATAAAAAAAACACGGGCAGGCTGATTCATCACTAACGCCAGGTAGCGACAGATGAGCGTCTGTAGCAGCATTTTCAGAGCGCCCGCTAGTAGTCGCTGTGCTCGGCCGTGGGTCTAGTTCTTAGCAACTCAGTCGCTGTGCATCAATGATGAATACATTGTGATGGGTCGCTATTTGACCAGTACAGCTCTGTATGGGAGCGCATGTTAGCGACTGCTCATAGCGACCAACTCACAACACATTCATTAAAAAAACATCCTCACAAAACTCCGGCGCTGAAAAATGCTTCTCTGAAGCCCAGAGCGCCGGAGGCTGTGTGATTAAAGTCTGTTTTTCAGCATCTATCCACTAGTAACAAAGCGAAAACATATGGAATTACATTGTAACAACATTGTAACATGAACACTTTAATGGCAGAGCTGTAATGTCATTTCTGAGGAAATATATAAAACATGAAAAAAATTTGAAAAAAATGCATTTTCAATGCCAGAAGAGGTCACAACATTATTTGAGATTTAAAAAAAAACCCAGCTTAAAGGGAAGAAAAGGATCGTCCATTGAAATGTATGGGAGAGCAACAGGTAGCGAGAGGTAATACCTGGCGCTGTGCAAGGCTGAACGCCGGCACTGTTCGCTGAGGCTGAGATAATGATGAATCAGGCGCTACATGGCGCTATCCCAGTCGCTCAGCAGATTCTGCTTGATAAATGTGTAATTGCTGCCGTGTCCAGCGTTCACCAGTCGCTACCTGTCATTTACAAGGCGCTACCTGGCGCTATCCCTTCATGAATAAGGCCCCAAGTAAACAACAGGTGAATCAAGCAAGAGTTTATACTAGACCTATCCTCTGGCAAGTCTACAATTAGCAGTCAAAGGTATATTGTGCAAAATACTTTGGAAATTGTAACAAAGTGCGGCAAAGGGCAACAAATGTATCAAGGAACAAGCCTTGCATAATAATAAAGTGACAAAGTACAAAATAAGTAAGATGTGCCAGGATACATAAAAGAGAAACAATGTAAACAGTGCAGTGCCTGGTCACAGAGGGTTATTGTTTACCAATGCAGATCAGCACATGTAAAGATAAGCAATCAAGCAGAGGTATTGTAACCACCTACGCTCGCGGCTGCCTGTGCCTCTTCTTGCCTGGGTGAAGGGGGCTACTGGGGGCTTTTGACCTCAGTACTCCATCTTGTTTTTCGGTTAGGCTTCCTAGGTGACCTCGGAAAGACCACAGGTGTGTAGAGTAGCCCCATCCGGCAGGGGTGCGGGGTGCAGGACGAGAAGGCTGGGGACTTACCCTGAATGCACTCTATTCTCCAATAAGGCTTCTAGGACAGGCACCGCGCTGTTAGCTCCCTCGAGCTCTCTTCTGGACCATTCGGTGGTGCAACCCCAGATCCTTTTGGCTCCTTTGGGAACCTTGTCTCTTCTGTGTTCCCTTCTCTTGTTGGTGCAGTCAACAAGGTCCAGCTGTCTGACCTCCCTTTTTATCCCCGTTCAGCTCCTTACCTAGTCAACATTGTTGCCACCAGCAGCCTATCAGAGCCCTGTGACTCATACCAGACAACTATGTTGCTACCAACAGCCTATCAGACTCATCCTGCTGTTGCAAAACAACTTCCTGCCTATTATGAGCATAAATATTAATTTCTTGTCCTATGCTGCCCTCCAGAGGCCTAACCAAGTAACTACACTCAGGTTTATTTTTTTCTCCAACTGAATTTAGACTAGGGGAGCTATCAAGCCATAGTGCCACGTAACGACTGGCAGCGACAGGTAACATCAGGTAGCGAACGGTGACCACCGGGCGCTGTACGCAAAACCACATTTATGAAAGCGAATCTGGTGAGCGACTCTAACAGCACCATGTAGCGTCACATGTATTATTACATGGGGCTCAGCGTATAGCGCCGGAGTGCTAGCTTCCAGAGTGCCAGGTATTACCTTTTCGCTCAGTGTCGCTCTCCCATGCATTTCAATGGACGTTCATTTGCTTGTGTATAAACAGCGTGTTTGACATTTATTTATTTATTTATTTATTTATTTTGCTCCAATCATTGTGTGACGTCTCCTGGCTGCAAACGAAACTTTTTTGACTTTTTATATATTTATGCAGAATTGTCATTACAGGTCTGGCATTAAAGTGTTAATGTCACAATGATATAATAATGTCATTCCATGTGTTTGTTACTGGTGGATATGTGTTCAGATACAGACTTTAATCACGCAGCATCTGGCGCTCTATGCTACAGCGCCCAGCTTTAGAGCACCGACGCTGTGTGTGTGTCCTTTTTGGTATGAAGCGCCAAGAGTTGGTCGCACTGAGCTGGCGCTACCTCTCGCTCGCTGCAGCTCTGTACTGGTGTTAGAGCGGCCAACATACATCACATTCATCAATGCCGGCCAGGTTACTACAGCGACTGAGGCGCTCTGTTACAGCGCCCGATACCCGCTTAGAGCGTCTACCAGAGATCGCTCTAAGCGCCGCTATACAGACGCTCATCTGCCGATACCTGCCGTTAGTAATGAATCAGCCTCCACGTTGCTACCAATAGACTATCAGACTCATCCTGCTGTTGCAAAACCACTTCCTGCCTATTATGAGCATAAATATTAATTTATTGTCCTATGCTGCCCTCCAGAGGCCTAACCGTGTAACTACACTTAGGTTTATTTCCTTGTCAAACTGAATGTATCCTACCGCTATTCCCGGGTCCTTATTCCCAACTGTGCCACTCTGCATTCTGGGATTGCTGACCTTTTTCTGACCCCAGCTCTGCTTTGTCTGTGCAAAGCCCAGCTATAACTTGCCCCCCTGTACTTTATCCCCCTCTATCCCCTCGATTCAAAGAGCAAAAGTTAATTGATTTCGTATCGAGAATCGTAAGTTTGGGTGGGTGTTTGTCATTTTTTCTTGTTTTTTTGCCCATTTCGTATTCGCACGATCGTTCGCGCATAGACGTATATGAACATACGCATTTCGTACGAGAATCGTATAATTTGCGTTAGTTCGTGTGTTTTTCCCGTCCAAATCGTATTATTTGCGTCCGATCCTATTTTTTACGTCCTTCACATGGGCTTGCGCCCAATTCAGAGAGGTGATTGCTAATTGTTTTGAAGCCCATTAAAGAGCTGCTTTACGAAATGTTTGCCGGCAGCTATTTGGCCTCGGGAGTAGGATGGAGCGGAGCGAGTTTGTGGCACATCAAGGGCTTATGCTTTTTGGCATTGAGTTGATCGAGATGTCTGAGAGCAGATTGCCCCTGCGTCGTCGCATGAACATCGATAGCATGAATGATGTTGAGCTGTTCGAGCTGACCAGGCTTAATCGCGCTTCCCTCCATAAAGTATATAGTGAGCTGCGGCCATGGTTAGCCCGCACCACAAGGAAGGGGCATGCAATTTCAGGTATGACCAAGATGCTTGGCTGCCTGCAATTTTTGGCGAACGGCTCGTTCCAGAGGCTGGGTGCCCTCTCTGTGGGGATGTCACAGCCTACGCTGAGCCGCGCACTGTCTAAATTTTTGGAAGGCATGGCTGCCATAACTCAAAAATATATTTATTTTCCAGATGATATGGCAGCCAGAAACGCCATTAAGCTTGGGTTTTATAATGTGGCCGACATGCCCAACGTTATTGGTGCAATTGACTGCACACATGTGGCACTCGTACCTAGGGCAGCCGACGAGTATATATATAGGTATTGAGATTGGTTATTATGTTGCCCAACGTGTCATGTAACCTGTTTTCCTTTGCGGCAGCATATTTGTTTATCCCTCATTTGTGTAGCTGCTTTATCTCGGCTTTTCATTAGTCTTTCCCAATAGAGTGCAGACATGTTTTGTGGTTAATTTATTAGTTTGGGTCAAATATCAATTACCCTTTTTGTATGTTTTTTCCTTAAGGAATCGTAAAATGGGACACTCACTTAATGTCCAGGCCGTGGTTGGTCCGGATATGCGGTTTATGAGTGTCCTTGCCGGCTACCCCGGATCGTCCCACGACTCCTATATCCTCCGGCGATCTGGGTTGTTTCGGAGATTTGAGGCAGGTGAATTTTCGGGGGCATGGCTGCTTGGTAAGTGTGTCCTATTTGTGTGTTATTAAATGTGGCATTAATCTTGTATTTGTTGATATGTTTGTTTTGGAAAACTTGACAGAAGCGTCCAACTGCCTTTTTCTTGGCTCATATATTAGGAACTTACCCAAAAAATCCTTGTCTCGCTTTGGCCTTCAGAATGTTTTCCCTTTAGTTAGGATGTCTGTAAGTTCCTTGTGCCTAAATATATTGGTTTGGAGTTTATACCCAAGGATCTTTGACCTTTGGCTCCTTTTGTACTATTGGTCTTTAAATGTCAAAGTGGACTTAAACTGCATACATTGTAGTTTCCAGTGAAATGTGGATAGGGATCTTTGACCTTTGGCTCCTTTTGTACTATTGGTCTTTAAATGTCAAAGTGGACTTAAACTGCATACATTGTAGTTTCCAGTGAAATGTGGATAGGGATCTTTGACATTTGGCTCCTTTGGTACTATTGGTCGTTAAATGTCAAAGTGGACTTAAACTGCATACATTGTAGTTTCCAGTGAAATGTGGATAGGCCCTCAGCAGCATCCTAATTGTAACATGTCTGAAAACTACAAATATCTGTAAAATACAAATACCCTTGGCCGTGCAGATGTTTGTTAATTAATTGGTATATAGAAGTGCCATTTTTATTTAGGTTATACCTTAGTGCAATTTTTGGGGGCCCTAATGTGCCCTGTTTTTTTTGGGGAACACTTTACCTTACATCATTATGATATCTGTGAAATTTTTGGTGTTGGTTGTGTTGCCTTTTTAATTTTGATTACATTTAATTCTCTGTTTAAGGTGATTCCGGGTACCCACTTCTACCCTGGCTCATGACGCCTGTGCTGCGGCCCCAGGATGCCTCTCAGGAAGCGTATAACCGTGCGCATCGCAAGACCCGGGCTGTTGTGGAGAGGGCCTTTGGTCTGCTGAAGACACGTTTTCGTTGCCTTGACCATACTGGGGGGGCCCTGCAATATGATCCCAAGAAAGTGATCGACATTATAATGGCATGTGCTGTTTTGCACAATTTTGCCATCATGGAACGTGTCCCACGTTATGTGGACAGCCTGCCCTCTTCAGCCGTCGAGGATGAAGTCGAGAATTTTGAGGGGCCCCCCAGTGAGTCTGGCCAATCTGTTCGAGCCAACCTGATCAGCCAGCATTTTAGTTAACTTTTTTCCCTGTCTCACCATTCTGTATGTCTGTGTTATCCTTTTTGTTACATATGTTGTTTTGCCGTAATGTGGCATTACCTCTAAGTAAAACATTTAGACCTTAATTGTTGCCTAATGTATTTCATGTAGTTTCCTTAGCTTTAGCTTTGCATTGTTACACCTCTTCAAACCAAAATTATCTGTTTTAGCCCAAGCTGTTAAAAATGTCTTCCCACTAAAAACGCCACAAGTATTGTAAGTGAATTTTTTGTTTTACTTTGAAAATGAAAAATTATAGTGGTTAACAGAAATCAGTCCACATACATCTGTGGTAACAAATGGATAACATTAAAAAAAAACATCAAGCACATCTACACCTGGAAGTGAGTGGCACAACCAAACAAGGACACCCAGTCCAAAGGCCAGCCTAGTCCAGTCATTAATATTGCCTGTGCCCAGGGATATTTGGGCATGGCCATAATGTCACACAAACATGTCTGCAAACAGGAGGAGCACCAACCAAATACATAGGTTAAGCCATAAGTGGCCAGATAAACTCCACATAGACCTATGGCATTGGCTAGTGGCCTTAAGCATTACTCTAAGGAGCTATATGGGAGCAAATACAAAACACAACCTGCCAGAGCAACACAAAATGGATTGTTTGAAACCTCAAAGGACAAGTAAATACAGTGGGGGTTAAGAGAAAAGATGTCCCACACACCCATGGCTTAATAGGGTGGCTGCCCATAATACCCAGGTGGAGGTCCAGGTGGAGGTCCATGGGAATGGGACCTAGCCTGGGCCATGGCAGCATTGTGAATTTGAAACTGCTCCACAATGTTTCTCTGCATATTGGTCATCTCAGCCATGGCTGACTGGATGCCATTACTTGCATTGGCCACGTTGCTGTTGAGGGTACGCAACTCCGCGAGGATGCCCTGTAGACTGGTATGGATGTTGACCATGTCGGCATGCCTTTGCTCACGCTCTGTAACGAGCTGGGCGTCATAAGAGTCCCTTTGTTGGGTCCATAATTGAAGCAGGGCACTCTGCCTCCCCTGGGAAATTGTGGGGCGGCGTAATGGCGTCCGCCGCACAATTACCCTGGCTCTTGGGCGTGCCCTGCCGCGTGGTGTCGTACCCTCAACAGCAACCGGCCTGCTTTGCAAATCCTCAGCAGCAGAGTGAACACTGGGGACTGTAGTGTCAGTCTCCCCATGTGCAAGCACAATGGATGGAGATTCACTCTGCTGCTGAGGATTGGCCAGAGAAACATTATGGAGCAGTTCCAAATTGGGACCCAGGGGGAGTTCATCCGACGTGCCCTGTACGGAGACATCATCATCTTCCTCCATGTCCTGGATCTCTTCCATGAGTGTGTGGGTCTGTAGGGACATATCAAAAAAAAAAGGCTAAGTTGGCGTCCAAATTTTGGATTTCAACAGTTTAACACATTCTTAAGCACTTGTTAGTATTTATGCTACTAAATTAACTTACCGAAAATCTCTGATCTGGGCTCCTATGCTGTACGGACCTGGTAGGCATAACCAAACTGGGGGGTGAGTTTACCCTTGCTGAGGGATCATGCTGGGCTGAAGAAGAGAAAAACAAACCACGTAAACACACACACATAACCTTTTTTAGGATAGGTAATCAAATATAGCTCTATTTGTAATATTATTCAACTCTAGACCAATGGTGACCTTTGTTCAAACACACGCAAGTTTACATAGGTGCAATGGCTCTGAAAAACTGCTAAGTGACCTCAGTTCTAAGTCATGAAGTGTACCCAGTCAGCATACAACTTTCAAGGCACATTTTTGGATTTAGCCTACCATTCGCTAGGTCCGTGGTACTCAAACAATTGTTTGAAACGCCCATTTCAAGGTATGTGGTGAGAGGTGAATGTCTGGCCATGGTGCTGACGCAGGGGGTGTCTAGTTAAAAATAAATACACTGGTGGAGGGGCTGGAGATTTCTAAGTGCCAACTAATAAAGGCTGCTTGCCCTTGCTGGGCTGGATGGGCCAGAGCTGAGGGGACAGGGATTGGATGGCTAAAGGGGGGAGTTAACGTATTGATGGTGATGGGATGGATGGAGCCAATCTGTTACAAATGTATGGGGCTTATGTGGGGGGGGGCATGGGGGGACTGTGGCAGATGGGCCAGAGCAGGGGCAGCGGGACACGATTGTGGGCAGAGAAATTTTTTAAAAGTTACTGTGTACCTTGCAATGCCACTTCCTGTGCAGTACTTCATATTGCAATGCTATGTTTCAGGGAGCCATGACATTGGGCAGGAGACCAACCACTACATGGCCGATCAAGGGGGCAGCTCTGAGCAAGTCAACACAGAAGTAACTGAGTGCAGGGCTGTCTAGGCAGGGGTCCTTGAATGTGGTGCCAAGGTCCGCATTGGGACCCCGGGCCGCCAGTTGAGTCTCGCTGCTCTAGGTCAGATATGTTTGTGGGTGTCTAATTAAATTGTTAACTCAAACACAACTCACACAACCAAAAGGCAACCCATACATAATGATGTGTGTTTTGTGATTGATTCCAAATATCTCACTTATCTTGCGAAACTTCATGACTTTAACAATCCAATTGGACATTTGAACTTTGCCATAATGGCTGTGGGCCTAAATGTGTGATTCCCAGGGACAAAAAGAGGACACAAACAGCCACAGTAGTGCGAGGCCAAGCAAGGCAAACCATAGGGGCATCCCGTTAGCTTGTTACTAGTGAACTGTAGATTATTTAGCAAACAGCCAAACATGCAGATTTAAGAGTACTCACCGTGGGTACGGGTCGGTGAGTCTGTGTCCCTTAGACCAGCATGTCCACCGACCGCGACCGGATGGAGAAGTCCAAGCACAATCTCCTCAGCAGGGGTAAACTCCAATTTAGATGGAAAGCCACCGCCAGTTTTCAGGCTGAAAAGAGAAAATCGTTTGGTACTCAGAAAAGGTGCATACAGTACATCCAAAACATTAGATTTAGCGGAAACATTTAGTTACCTGTAATTATGCCTTTTAATTTCTTTTTGCCGTACAGCATACTTCAGATCAGAGATTTTCTTCTGAATTTGGGACACATCTTTCCTCTCTTCCCCCGCTGCATTTACTTGTCGGAGGATGGTTTCAAACAATTCCATCTTGCGCTGCTTGGTGGTGTGTTTGGATTTGCTCCCATATAGCTCGTCATAGTATAATGTAAGGCCACTAGCCAATGCCATATTTTGGTCATGGGAGAATCTCCCACTCAACTGGCCGCGGCGCAATGTGCGGCCAGATGGTTGGCTTGGCTGCTCCTCCATGTGTGCAGACACATGTGGTGACATTATGGCCTGGGGCTGGGTAGGGGAATGGCCGGATTGGTGGCTTCCCAATGACTGGACTGGACTGGCCAAGGGACTGGGTGTTCTTGCGTGGCTGGCCACCGAACTTCCAGGTGTAGATGTGGTCATGGGGGCAATTCGGGGCCCTCTTGGGGGGCTAGGTTCCCGGCTGGTGCCAGGTCGGGGGCTCTGTTCCCGGCTGGTGCCAGGTCGGGGGCTTCTGGCCCTGGATTGGGTTCGGCGGGCCCTGTAGGGGCTTCTGGCCCTGGATTGGGTTCTTCTGGGCCTGTAGGGGCTTCTGGCCCTGGATTGGGTTCTTCTGGGCCTGTAGGGGCTTCTGGCCCTGGATTGGGTTCTTCTGGCCCTGTAGGGGCTTCTGGCCCTGGATTGGGTTCTTCTGGGCCTGTAGGGGCTTCTGGCCCTGGATTGGGTTCGGCGGGCCCTGTCGGGGCTTCTGGCCCTGGATTGGGTTCGGCGGGCCCTGTAGGGGCTTCTGGCCCTGGTTTGTGATCTGCGGCCTCTGGATGGGCTTCTGGCCCTGGATTGTGTTCGGCGGGCCCTGTAGGGGCTTCTGGCCCTGGTTTGGGATCTGCGGCCTCTGGATGGGCTTCTGGCCCTGGTTTGTGATCTGCGGCCTCTGGATGGGCTTCTGGCCCTGGATTGTGTTCGGCGGGCCCTGTAGGGGCTTCTGGCCCTGGTTTGGGATCTGCGGCCTCTGGATGGGCTTCTGGCCCTGGATTGTGTTCGGCGGGCCCTGTAGGGGCTTCTGGCCCTGGTTTGGGATCTGCGGCCTCTGGATGGGCTTCTGGCCCTGGTTTGTGATCTGCGGCCTCTGGATGGGCTTCTGGCCCTGGATTGTGTTCTTCGGCCTCTGGCTGTGCTTCGGGGCCTGGATGGGGTTCGGGCCCTGGATGGGGTTCGGGCCCTGCTGCGGGGCATGGGTTTCCGAACTGCCCGACTTGAAGGCATGGCCGGTGTGGGCTCACTGGTGCTGCCTGTTCTGGGGGCAGAGGTGGTGGGTGCTGCAGTTGCCAGCTTTTTGGCTGCAGGAGGGGCACGGGGCTTGGGGCCCCTTTTTTTGGTACCTGAGGGTCCAGGGTCCCTTGGTGGGGCCGAGGTGGGAGTCTTGGCTCTCAGTTTTCGGCCAGCTTGCTGGGACCTTGTTGTGGGGCCCTCCGCGGACTTGCTTGCCTGGGGTCGCTTGCTCATCGCCTTTTTTGGTGCCATCGTACACAAATGCTCAAAGAGAATGAGCTTTGGGTGCAGGGACCTTTAAATAATGAGCCCAGCGTGTGACGCCTATGCGCACGACTACGCGCTCGTACGAACGTACGTTCGAGCGGAACCAGGAAACCGCTGGGGTTTCACTTATCTGCTGCCTGGAAGAAGCATAAAGATGGCGCCCACTATCTTCACCCGTCAACAGGAAGAGATCCTCATGCTGGTAAGTGGCTGCCTGTGCATTTTAATCAAATAGTCAATGATGGCCTAAATGTAAATGATGCGTTTGGAACTAGTTTGGGGTATCTTAATGTTTAATCACTGGCTCCTCACACTTCATCCTCAAGGGCCGAGCCTGGCCACGTTTTCAACTGTCTATGCTGATGTCCTAATTCGGCCAATTGCTCCGGCTTAGCAACAGTTAATTAACCTGTGGAGTAGCGGGGCGAGCTGGCAAACCTGGCCTGTCTCGGACCTTGATGCGGATGTTTGAGGAACACTGTTTTCCTAAGCCATAAAAACACAACGGGAAGCCACACACGTGGTCCAAAAGCCTAAGCATTAGGCTACATCTTGGATGTTTAAACCATCCTAACATGCCATAGATGCAGGTGGCCTGATTCTTGATGTTGGCTATTATCTGTATGTACATGGTGTGTGATACATATAACATAAGACCAGACTGTCAATCACAGTCAACGTCCTCTTTAAGGCACTCCCCAAAAATGGCGGCCACTCGAAATGTGTGTGTTAATGACATTAAATTCTCAACTTGTGATGCAACACATATGGGTCTGTGTGTAAAAGTAAAAGCTCTGTGTCCATTATGTTTTTCAGATCATGCTTCAGCGCCGGTATGACTTCGCGCCCAATGTGTGCGAGAAAAGGGACATCGCCCGGGAGATCATCGCGGAGATCCACCGTGTGACCAGCACCACCTTCACTCACACCCAGATAATGCAGCATTGGTCGGACCTGAAACGTCTGCACATGCCCCGGGTGCGGAGGTATTTTGGGATCCATTTCCCAAGTAAGTACAAAGCAATTGCATGGTATATGTTCCAAATGTCTAAGTTATGCCTTTATTTATAATGACTTTTCTTTGGTAGTGTTGGAAATGGATTTCAGAATTCGCCGCACCCGGAGACGTACAGGCCGACCAGTGCTGCATGACTCTGCATCTGTGAGTGAAGGTGGTGGATCTCCCGGGCGACGGACCTACCCCTCCTCTGTGGCCTCCTCAGACCAGCCCCTGGACCTTACCACAGAGGAGGGGCCAAGGCGCGTGGGCGTGGAGTCATACCTGGCCACGCATGGGGAAGGCTCTGGTATGTCACTCTTCATGTATAGGCACAAAGATATACATGGCAGGCCAAAAACTAAGTTATCCTTTATTATGTATTTGTAGAAGCTTCTGGAGCGGGTGAGATAGTGGAGGAGGAGGCAGCAGAGATGCTTGAAGTCGATCCTGGCGAAGGTGAGTGATGTCAGCCAGACTGGGAGCCAGATATGTTGGGAATAGTGACTCTATACAAGTACTAACCAAATGTCACATGTTTCTCCAGGGACTTCTTCACAGCAGAGCCAGGACCAAGGGCAGCCTGTTGGCCCCAACCAGCCATCTGTCGGCCACCAACTCCGTAAGTCTCCATGCCATTATTCATATTAATGTTTGCTTAGCTAATAACACACACATAACTAAAGGCGTAGCCAATGTGTAGTTCACACTTTCATATGGGCACTTCGTTAGCTTAAAGAGGACCCTAACTAGTATTAAGAACCAAAGACTTAGCCATCACACTGTACCTACAGATTAGAAACATGGAAAAACACCCTTCACCCATCTAATGCATGTTATTAGACTGAACCAAACCAATATTGGGGAATATGGAATGCGCAATATTTACAGGCAGCATGGGATACAGATTGAAAAAAGGAAGGTGCTGCCATGCATTGTGTGAGTGATGACCTTTCCCTCAACCCAGCTATGCTCGGGATTCCCAACGCACCACTGTAACCTACTCCCCTGTACTTTATCCAACTCTCCACTCCTCATTAAGTGTTATGCTTCAGAGTCCAGATGGCGGCGCTGTAATCCAAAAACCTTCAAAATGTACTTTGATCTGGTGCAGAATCATTTGGGAATAGTTATTGGTTTTCATTAAATAATGTTGAAGGTCCGGTGTCAGGAGTTAAAAGACTTACCTGTGGGAAATGCATTAACTTTATCCCTTGGAAGAATGACATATGTCATGCATTTACATGTATTTGATTAACCCCAAATCTATTTCCAGCATACAAACCGGTCTGGGACTCCTATTTATGTTTATTTCTCTATTGCTTACAGGGATTATCCCAAAAACCGTGCATGAAAAAAAAAAAAGAATGAAGGAGTTGGTGGCCGAGCTGCTGGCCATACAGGCGACGTTGGGGCCAACAGATGAAGAAGAGGAGGATGATTAGTGCCCTTGGTCCTGGCTACTTTTGTTAACTCGGTTAACATTTTTTTAGCTATTGCAAACGTTTTAATGTTTTTTAAAAAAAAAAAATTTTGCTATGTTTTTAAACCAAAAAAACAAATTTTACTATGTTTAGAAAAAACAAAATTAAAAATTTTACTATGTTGGGAAACCAAAAAAAAAAAAACATTTTACTATGTTTGTAAAAAAAAAAAAAAAAACATTTTACTATGGAAAAAAGATAAAACAAAATTTTACTAAGTTTTGAAAAAAAAGTAAAAAACATTTTACTATGTTTGAAAATACAAAAAAAAAAAAAAATAAATAAATAATTTAAATAAATTATATTTGAAGCATTCATAAATGTGTCTTTTATAATATGCGCACCCAAAAACAATTACACAAAACAGAAAAAACACGCTTATAAACATATAGACATATGTACATTATGTGGTTTGGGTAAGTTTTAGGGTCGTCAACATGAAGAAGGATGCAAGCGCTAAGGGGTTTAGGTAAGTTTGAGGGACCGAGAAATGAAGTTGGATGCAAGCGCTAAGGGGTTTAGGTAAGTTTGAGGGACCGAGAAATGAAGTGGGATGCAGCCGCTAAGGGGTTTAGGTAAGTTTGAGGGACCGAGAAATGAAGTTGGATGCAGGCGCTAAGGGGTTTAGGTAAGTTTGAGGGACCGAGAAATGAAGTGGGATGCAAGCGCTAAGGGGTTTAGGTAAGTTTGAGGGACCGAGAAATGAAGTGGGATGCAAGCGCTAAGGGGTTTAGGTAAGTTTGAGGGACCGAGAAATGAAGTGGGATGCAGCCGCTAAGGGGTTTAGGTAAGTTTGAGGGACCGAGAAATGAAGTTGGATGCAGGCGCTAAGGGGTTTAGGTAAGTTTGAGGGACCGAGAAATGAAGTGGGATGCAAGCGCTAAGGGGTTTAGGTAAGTTTGAGGGACCGAGAAATGAAGTGGGATGCAAGCGCTAAGGGGTTTAGGTAAGTTTGAGGGACCGAGAAATGAAGTGGGATGCAGCCGCTAAGGGGTTTAGGTAAGTTTGAGGGACCGAGAAATGAAGTTGGATGCAGGCGCTAAGGGGTTTAGGTAAGTTTGAGGGACCGAGAAATGAAGTTGGATGCAGGCGCTAAGGGGTTTAGGTAAGTTTGAGGGACCGAGAAATGAAGTTGGATGCAAGCGCTAAGGGGTTTAGGTAAGTTTGAGGGACCGAGAAATGAAGTTGGATGCAAGCGCTAAGGGGTTTAGGTAAGTTTGAGGGACCGAGAAATGAAGTTGGATGCAAGCGCTAAGGGGTTTAGGTAAGTTTGAGGGACCGAGAAATGAAGTGGGATGCAAGCGCTAAGGGGTTTAGGTAAGTTTGAGGGACCGAGAAATGAAGTGGGATGCAGCCGCTAAGGGGTTTAGGTAAGTTTGAGGGACCGAGAAATGAAGTTGGATGCAGGCGCTAAGGGGTTTAGGTAAGTTTGAGGGACCGAGAAATGAAGTTGGATGCAAGCGCTAAGGGGTTTAGGTAAGTTTGAGGGACCGAGAAATGAAGTTGGATGCAAGCGCTAAGGGGTTTAGGTAAGTTTGAGGGACCGAGAAATGAAGTTGGATGCAAGCGCTAAGGGGTTTAGGTAAGTTTGAGGGACCGAGAAATGAAGTGGGATGCAGCCGCTAAGGGGTTTAGGTAAGTTTCTGGTTGAGGGTGCGCATGCGCAAGATCTTATAAACATACGAACGCACGAATCTAAGAGGCCAAAAACCAATGAAAACCAGAGGCAAACGCAAGTAATTGGAAGAGCTTGACGATGGAAGCAGCCGAAAAAACAGGCTGCCGCCGCAACAGGTGAGCACATGAACGTGATTTTTACGATTGGCAACTGACTGAGGCAAGTTCGGGAGATATCATACGAACGGACGTATCTTTTAGGATAGAAACGTATTTGCTTATTGAATCACTCGCAAGTTCATACGAACGCACGAGCGGACGTGAAAAATAGGATGATCGTGAGCAAAATCCAAGCTGTTACATGTTTCTTTGAATCAACCCAATATGTATGTGATGCTACTAAGCCAAGATGGTGGCACCTGTATCCTAGAGTCCTGAACAGAGTTGCAGGCCAGTGGGGAAAAGAATGAAAAGTAAGCGATTAAAAACGTTAAATATATTAATTTTAGATGCTGGGGAATAATTTTTTAAGGGTTTGGGCTTTTCGTTAAATGAGGCTGAAGGTCCGCTTTAATAGGAAAGCAATCTGACCGCTAAAATGAATGTCATAAACTTCACGGAAAGAAATATATGTGTTTCTACGTCTGGCCGGGGTCCCTTTTATTTCTCCGTGCTAACCTATTACATGTACAATGACACTCGCTGTCAT
Organism: Gastrophryne carolinensis; assembly: GCA_027917425.1. Classification (NCBI taxonomy): domain Eukaryota; kingdom Metazoa; phylum Chordata; class Amphibia; order Anura; family Microhylidae; genus Gastrophryne; species Gastrophryne carolinensis. The sequence continues at coordinate 10,866,533 of CM051239.1, read as the reverse complement.
CTGTGTCACTTGCAGAAATGAACCCGCCGCCAGCTGTTGGGCAATCGCGCAGATTCTGGATAAGGAATTTTTCATTTACTAAATGCTGGAGTCAGGAAGAATACGGCAGTCTGCTGATTGCAGTCGTTTCAGCGCGCGCAGGGGGGGGGGGGGGGGGGCGTTGTGCCCTTGGCTATTATTGCTGAGATAGAAAAAAAATTGCAACAGTGACTGGTCGCCTTCAAAGCAAAGGCTGCTTGCTGGATCAGCTATTTTATCAATGTTGAGACGTGAGATGGGAACGAAAATTTATAATTATGAATAAAATACTACATGTAAATGCCTAAGGATTAGTAATTCAATTACATTTATTGTTTGCCAAGTACAGATGAACACACGGTTATTTGAGGGGAGAACAGGGGACACTTACCGACAACATCCTGACGAAGTGGGTTTCCACGCAACGCGTCGGTGTCAGTAGCAGATGATTCAAGTTTGACCTGGACTGTTTGATTTGGTGATACATATTTAGGCCCTTATTTAAGAAGGGATAGCGTCAGGTAGCGCCTGGTTAATGAGAGGTAGAGACTGATAGCGACAGGTGAACGCCGGACACGGCATGCAATTACACATTTGTCAAGCAGAATCTGTTGAGCGACTGGAATAGCGCCATGTAGCGTCTGAATCATCATTTTTACAGCCTCAGCGAACAGCGCCGGCGTTCAGCCTTGCACAGCGCCAGGTATGACCTCTCGCTACCTGGCGCTCTCCCATACATTTCAATGGATGATCCATTTCTTCTCTTTAAATTTTTTTTTTTCCAAAAAATCACAAATAATTCTTTGACCTCTTCTGGCATTGAAAAAGCAGTTTTTTCATATTTTTTTCATTTTTTAAATATTTCCTCAAAAATGACATTACAGCTCTGCCATTAAAGTGTTCATGTTACAATGTTGTTACAATGTAATTCCATATGTTTTCGCTTTGTTACTGGTGGATACATGTTCAAAAACAGACTTTAATCACACAGCCTCCGGCGCTCTGGGCTTCAAACAACTATTTTTCAGCGCCAGAGATTTTTGCAGCTTTTTTTTCCCCTGAATATGGTGTGAGTCGGTCGCTATGAGCAGTCGCTAACATGCGCTCCCATACAGAGCTGTACTGGTCAAATAGCGACTCCTCACAATGTTTTCACCATTACTGAACAGCGACTGAGTCGCTATAAAGTAGCGACCCACGGCCGAGCACTGCGACTACTAGCGAGCGCTCTGAAAATGCCGCTACAGACGCTCATCTGTCGCTACCTGGCGTTAGTGATGAATCAGCCTGTTTGTTCATTTTTTGGCCTTTATTGTATCTCATATTGTTTGCTGGCGACGCTTTAGGCACTTTCTCTGCACTCTAGTACAATAGCACTTTCCCATTGGGGTATCCCTGTATTTAAAGGGGACACACCCAATTTTACTTTACACTTGCTACCTCTTGCATAGCTATTCCTTTGCACAGCTGGCAATCTATGCACTAACTGTCTTTTGCACATATTGCTGTAATTTGCACATACTAATTCCTTTTATTATAGCGTCATTCCACGATACAGTGTGATGGGCTTTATAAATACATTTATGAAACTTGGTATATAGTCCATAAGTGTCCACTTCAATCACCCGCATTTGGGGTTTGTTTTATCTTTTTAACTGTGTTCTTTTTTAAAATCATGTCATTGTAGATTTAATCTAATAAAGTTTAGTGATTTTGTTGAATACATTTCTGTTGTGCGGCTGCTTTTCATGGTGAACATTTGCAGTCTGTACTGGCAGTCCGCAATATTCAGGGTTTAAAGTACAGATGAACAAGGAATTCTTTTTGGCATATACACAGTGCAACAGATAATATAATAGTTAATATAATAATAAATAATAGATAGGTAATATAATTTACCCACATTTACCCATCCGTGCACTGTGAACACCACAACTCCGTGTACACACCGGTGAATAAACACCATGTGAGTGACTATACACAAGTGAAGTGCACATTTGCCCGGAACGGTGGGCCGCCCTAAACTCAGCGCCCGGGGAGCATGTGGGGGGTTAGGTGCCCTGCTCAAGGGCACTGTCATGTGAAACAAAGGAGGGGCGGCAGCCGCTCAGACCATTTTATTACTAACCTGGGAGGTGCACGTTAGCAGGGCACTTAGGATACAAAAGTCTTAAAGGAGCCACAGCACTCAACCCTGTTAGTTTGCAGAACAACCTATAATGTCTCTAAATCTGGTTAAAAACAGAGGACTGGGTCACGCACATCTGCAGAAGTAGCTGAAGCTGCACCACCAAGCGCCAAGGTGCCTACGTACGGTGCAGTCCTAACTCTAATCTCTAAGAGCCCCATTTGGGACATACAATGCAATAGATAAATTGGGAGCAGGCTTACCTGAGGTTGCCCTATAACCTCGAGTGCAATTGAGTATTGATCACTGTGCAAGAGGATGGCTCCTTAAGGTCTGGTCTCTATCGAAAGGATACTGCCGTGAATTCCTTATTACGGTATGAGAGTTTTCACCAAACAAATTTGAAACGTGGGATCCCAACTGGGCAGTTTCTCAGACTGCGGAGAAACTGCTCCAGTGAGGAGGAATTCTTACAACAGGCCGATGATCTTTCTGAACGGTTCCTTCGAAGAGGCTATCCTAGAGGGGTGGTTAAGAGAGCCTGTGAACAGGCCAAGGACACCGACAGAGTGGATCTTCCGTGAAAAACGGAAAGACTCTGAGGTAAGGTACATTACACAGTATAATACTGAGTGGCATCGCCTCAGGGGACTACTGAGGGATAATTGGGATATTTTAAAATCTGATACATCCCTCAGCAGATGGACACGGGGTGGTCCCAGAATGACGGCAAGAAGGGCACCTAATCTGCGAGATAGGGTCTGCAGTAGCCATCTGTTTCCTGTATCGAACTGGCTGAATCAACAAAAAGAAAAAGAAACTAATGGAAATTATCCCTGTGGCACATGCTCAATATGCCCTTATATGGTCAAACAAAAGATTGTGAAAAATCTCAAAACAGGCCAGGACTTTACTATCAGACAGATGATTAACTGTAGATCTGTGGGAGTAATCTATGCTCTTACCTTTAATTGTCCTAAGACCTATGTGGGAGAAACACGTAATACATTGAAAGCGCGTGTCCAGGCCCACTTCTCTAGCATCCAGTTGGCTAGTAGAAATTTGGAACAAGGGAAAAAGATTCCCCCGGTACCCTTCACTTCCTTAAAAAACATGGTGGCGATTTTAGCTGCCTCAAAGTCACTGGGCTGGAACGGGTCAAGGTAGGCCCACGGGGTGGAGATATCAAACGAATGCTACAACAGAGGGAATTAAGGTGCATATGGAATCTTGATTCACAGTCACCTGGTGGTCTTAATGAAGATACAGCCTTCACCCCATTCTTGGGCACATGAGCCACTCTTATGTTTACACAGACGGGTTAGAATGTATTCACTATTTTGCACTTTAGGTCAAGGTATAGCCATTTCACAGTTTTGGAGGTGGGCATGGGGGGGGGGGCGGTGGTGGTGGGGGGTTGGATTGGGTGGTGTGCTGTGGGGGTGGTGGGGTGCGGGGGTCAATGTTGACCACGTGGGGGTGTGGGGGGGGTTGGGTGTGGTCAGTTGATTATTATGGCACTTTTGCATTAAATAACGTATGACACAATATATTTTTGTTCCAAAATTGCACAGGTTGTGGTACTTTGTGTAATAGTTCTTTTCTGTAGTATAGAGCTGGCTCTGTGGTTCCCGGGGAGTGATGTGACACCGCTGGTGAGTCTGAGGATCAAGAAATTTGTGGATGATTCCCTGCAGTATATTTTCCTTTGATCGAATCTGAGAGGACACAGGGCAGGAGGGCGGTGAAGAATACAGATGAATCCATGTGACCAGAGATGTGGAAGCTATGCATGTGTTATATAGCCACGCACTGGTGGTTAATCAAGATCAATTGTGGAGATTGATACCCAGCGTCATCAAAACTGTATATATGAACAAAGTACATGTAATGCTAATGCATAGGTTTATTCTGTACGCTCTGTATCTTTATCGCTCTGGGTGACTTAGTTGCTCTTCTTTCCCCCCCGTCTTTCCTCTCTCTCCTCCTTCCCTCCCCCCCCTCTCCTCTTTCCTCCGCCTCCCTTCCCTCTTCCTTATGAATTTGGGGCATCTTGGATGACCATTGTGGGTCCCAGTACCAAACTAGGATGATTATGATTGCTTGATCATTGGGAGGATATAGAATTACTTGCGGGGTTAGAACAGTATATGTCCCGTAAATATATATTTCCTTGTGGATACTTTACAGCAGTAGCAGGAGCATAGTGGGCCAGGATATATTTTTATCCCCCATAAAATATAGTATCAAGCATCAGAGGTGCCCAGTATATGTGGGAGAGATTTGTCTTGGCCCGGAGGGAGTTTGTGCAATAGGGTAGTCTTGTCTGGACTGTTGATAGACCCAATAATTATGGGTATAATATGGTGGCACAATAGGGCCCACATTTAATAATCCTAGGTGGCAACGGGTGTTGCATTTCTTTCTCTTTGTTAGCCTCATTGTAAATAAGGAGTTAATTAGGATATAGAGATCCTTTATGATAGTTAGAGTTAGGGTTAGTCACTGGTTATAGGTAAATAAGTGTTTTTTTTGTTTTGTTTAATGTACTAGTTATACTTACCTATGATTGTCCCCCGTTTGTTGGTGTCTGGCTGGCCTCTCTCGCATATTAGCAGCGCTGCAGCGTCCCGTCTACTGACGGCTGCGCAGCGTCTGCAGTTGTGAAGTCCTGCTGGCTGCGCAGGCGTAGTACAGCCTTTTGTGAGGCTGCCGGGCACACTTTCCCGGCCGCGGGCGCGCGTGTCGGTGATGCGCAGCACTGGCGCGCGCGGCCTTGGCTCAGACATTGAACGTCAGCTTGATGTCGCGACCGTGGCGCGTCACCGGCCGGGACGCGCTGTGGCCCCTCATCCCTTGCCCGGCCAGCACATATTTGACAAGCGGCTGTGTTGAATTGATTGCAGCTGAGAGAGCGTCAGCTTGGACCAATGAGCGGAGACTTGATAGGTATATAAGGAGGTAAGGTTTGGCACACTATATGTCCTGAGGAAGTGACGTGTATGACGTCACGCAACGCGTAGACGGTAGGGGCGGTGGGCTGTCGGTCGTTTGATTATGTGAGTGTAATTTTGGTTTGAATTGGGGTCAGCATTTCTGAGTCCTCCCTGGCTTGTCTTATATTGGTGGTAGCATTGTTATTTGATTTGGGTATAGGCCTGAGCAGGGTCTAACACACACTATATATAAATAGGGTATATAGGTAGTAATTGTTTGTATATATATTGAATCATGTTGGTTGTATATTGGCTGTGTATTTTCACTTTATGCACTGTAGCACTTTAGGTTTATTGAATTTTAGCTAGGAGATGTATCATGTATTGTAAATATATCAATTATAACTGCCATTTCCACTGCCCCCAGAAGTGTGGTTCCCTTCCTTATTGAACTTTATTGTTGTTTTTAGTGTTTTTAATCTATGTTTAGTGTCTGTAGTTATGTGACTTGATTATTAATAAAATAAAACATTTTCAATATTAGCAGTGGTGCCATATTGTGGTGGGTGTTGAGGAAGGAGTAGGACCTTCCTCATAGTGTGTTGTAAAAACAGAACTAAAGTACAACCAATCCACATTGGGAGATCCAGCCACAACAGACCAACGCCTACAAACCGGAACCTCAGGGGCCCTGGGTAGGTCTTGTACCCCCGGGCCGCGGCGTTGAGTTTCCTAACTTCAACTTTATATATTTTATATATTATATAATATATATTTTTTCATTAAATAAATGAATATAACCTTTCATTAAAAGCTGTGCCAAAAAGTAGTATAAAACTTGAAATACTTTGTGAAACTCAGCTCAGCAGAGGTATCCGGACCTGTTCCAGTTATACTATATATGTGGGCTAACGTATCTCTGATACAACCCCTAAAGCGTGCCTAAACATGACCTCCATTTGGCCACTCTGATTTTCTCAGTGACCAAAGAAGAAATCACCAAATCACCTTGCCCCACATGATTGCTGACAGCCCCCTGTGCATAACCTCGCATCAATTCTGATGCCAGGCAGAGGTACCCAATCGCATAAGTATTCTCTAGCCATTGGCTGTCAGTTCTACTGCCCCATGTGACCACCAATGAGGGGCGGTGAACTGGCAGACGATACGGAGGCAATGCAGAAGTGGGGGACTTCCTCCAGCATCAGGCATTATGGTAGGGACAAGTGGACCAGCGGTCATTTCTGACTGTTGGCCTGTTTCAAAGTGTACAAAAACCTGTATTTGCCAACCCTGAAGTCTTAAAGATCTAATTCACATCAAACTGGCGTATGGGCAGGTTAGGGCATCGAATGGGTGGGAGCAGCTGCATGACACCCAGCTGACAATGGTGCCCTGTGCGATGGCACACCTCGCAAACCCCAAAGGCTAGCCATGGGTCTGGCCAACAGGTCACTGACTTTCTCCATGCCTGTAAAGTCCCTTACATCTTCCACCATGTGTCTAATACCTGACATCTTTCATTGTGTGTGCAGTCCCTGACATCCTCCACCTCGTGTCCAGCCTCTGAAATTCTTTATGTGTCCAGTCCCAAACATTTGCCATTGTGTGTTCAGTCTCTGACGTTTGCCATTGTGCGTCCAGTCCCTGACGTTTGCCATTGTGTGCCCAGTCCCTGACGTTTGCCATTGTGTGTCCAGTCTCTGACGTTTGCCATTGTGTGTCCAGTCTCTGACGTTTGCCATTGTGTGTCCAGTCCCTGACATTTGCCATTGTGTGTCCAGTCCCTGACGTTTGCCATTGTGTGTCCAGTCCCTGACGTTTGCCATTGTGTGTCCAGTCCCTGACGTTTGCCATTGTGTGTCCAGTCCCTGACGTTTGCCATTGTGTGTCCAGTCTCTGATGTTCACCACCATGTGGCCAGTTACTGTTGTCCAGTACCTGACGTCCAGTCCCTGATGTTCACATCCTCCAACCTTTAAACCAACCCACCATCTTTAAAGTGCCCACCATCTGTCCAGTTCCTGACATCTCCCGCCCGGTGTGCAGTTCCTGAAATTCTTCACCATGCGTCCACTCTCTCACATCTCCTTTTGCGAACTTTCTAGAAATGTCCTAAGGCCCATATCCCCCCACCCCCCCACCCAAAAAATGACTTGCAGGCAGTTGTGGACTAGGGTCAAAAATCAGCCCTGGATTTAACTCTGATTCCGGGGCTATCGCATTGGAGGCTGAGGTTCCGTGGTTTGAGGATACAGTGGGGCTGGGCACAGGGGGCTGAGAGGAAGACTAAGGGGGCAGGGATGTGGGTGTTAAAAGCAACAGCCCAACTGGGGACTGTGTTCAGTACCTGACATACCCCCCCGTGTCCAGCCCCTGACATTCACCACCATGTGTCCAACCTTTGGCACACCCCACCATCTGTCAAAAAAGGGCCTTGGGATGCCTGGTGACTCCCTCTTTTCTTTTGGACACCTAGTGAAGCATAAAATCCCATCTTCCTTCCCTAAAATTTGTTTATAGTTGTTGGCTGGGTCGAGCACTAGGTGAATGGGTTTTTTGTCCACTTCAGATGGTCTGTTGGTGGGAAGAAGGTAAATCATTGTTTTTAAAATTGTGGATATCTTTTTTTTTTTTCATTTAAAAACAGATGGAATTGTCAAAGTGGTGGTCGGGGGGCGGGGGTGCCCCTTGTCATTTTGAGGTGGTAGCCAGTTGGGCCAGTTGGCTTCATAATAATGGCCATGGGCCAGGTGGTGCGTCAGGAGGACAGAACTGGATTTCTGTGATGGACTCAGGGACCTAGTTAACAATGGTTAATGTTTGCTACACTCAAAACTGGGGGGGTTTACACTACTAGTTCCAAAGTTAGGGCCGATGCATTGCAGCTGATGCCAGTAGAGCCCATGGTGAAGATCTTACCAAACTTAGCTAGTTCGGGTTCCCAAACCCAAACGTGGACTTCAGCCAAAAGTCCATGTACGAGTTCTTCATTTGTCCTGAACACAGGAAAGCTGGTTGATGAGCTGCAAATGTGTATTTATGGAATAACATCTCGCAAGTAACTGAAACATAATTCTCTGAGTAGTATAAATCATTGCATTGACTGATTTCTGAGCAGGATAATCTTATGGCTTAACATATAGTAAGGTAAGCAAAATTATATTAGCAGACTTGGACTTTCTGTTCGCAAACGAGTTTTGGAGAGATACGTACTGTAGTAGAAGTTGATATAAAAGTTATAACTTTTGTAGAGGATCTAACTTCTCGCTTTGTACAACTCAATAATGAGATAGGAGGTTAAGTCGCCTTTTTCATCTTCCTCCGAGAGGCATGGATAATTCTTTTCCCCGGGGGATGGGAAGGATCATGCCCGCTGTCATAATTATCGTATAAGTATCTTTAATTAACACGAATCTTCAAATATTCACCAAAACCGTGACGTTCAGGCTAGAGTGACTCATGGAAAGTAATAGACACAATCAGGCAGGGCTTAGACAGTGTAGGTCAACTGGAGACTGAAACAAATCGGACTAAAAATAGAAAAACTGGCATGGTGGAGATGGCTAAAGAGATGAACAGCAACGCCAAAGTATCCCTCCAACCATGACGATGCTAGGGGAATAGCAAGAAGCCATGGCCTCCCAAGTACTAAAAGTAAAAAAAAATATTTTGCTGACTTCAGATGAGATAATCAGTAGGGTGGGGTGGTGGTGACGGTGTAAACAATGGGCCTTTATGGAAAATTAATATTGTTACAAATTTTGCTAATTTATTAAATATATGGATATACAGCAAAATATATCATGGCGTGGCCTCCAGGGTTAAGCTGCTTAGAATATCAGCAGGCCTAGATTGCCTGGGCAGGAACTGTATTCGCATTAGATCAGTATCAGCATTCTGAAACTAAACAATAAAATCAGTTTCAAGCAACGCAGGTTTGGGAGGGCAGATGCCTGGAATTTCCGATGCGTGCCCACCTACAGGCCAGCAAAGCAGGTTGGGACAAGTTTCAGAGTAGCCAGACTCGGCACACAAGTCTGGAGATAAAAGGATTTTCTGGGTATAACTGGGGGAGCCTTAGGATAGTCAGGAGGAGGAAGGTGGCAGGAAGAGCAGAGAAAAGAGGAAAAAAGGCTGCCAGCTGAAAGGTCTGATTGTGGGGTCCTGTTTCAGGAGGGTAATGCTCTTAATGTTGCCTTAATCCCTGTGTATGTGTATGCCGATCATATAACTCTGATCATAGCATGTTGTATTTTGTTGTCAGATTGGATTGCATTGTTGTTTTATCAACAATATATCTCTATATTTACTATTTGTCTCAGTGTTCTTCGTATTTACTGGACGTCCAAAGAGTCTACAGTCTTTTGCGTGTATCCATTGTGTTATCAATGGCCAGTTATTAATAATATTTATACATTTGTTTGTCTATTTTAGTCGAGTCAGGTAGGATATATATATATATATATATATATATATATTTAATATTTTAATTATTCAAGGAGATATTGGCATTGATTATTTACATAAATTGGACGAGACATTCAGGAGTATAATTGTTTACATATTTTGGGAGCCAGGCAAGGAGATTAGAGATGAGCGAACTTCTTGAAAGTTCGATTCGGGCGATTCGCCGAATTTCCCCAAGAAATTCGGGTTCGCCCGAATCGAACTTTCACGAATCGCTCATCTGAAAAAAAAAAAATCCGGCATGGTGGGAGCGGGCAGGCCGGCTACGCTGTCAGCGGGTGGCGGAAGCCGGCCCGCTGACAGCGCAGCCGGCCTGCCCGCTCCCACCATGCCGGCATTTGTTTAAAAAGCAAACACTTACCTGCATGGTCGGAGCGTGGAGGCCGGTGCCGCTCTCAGGCGCCCTCTGATGACGCGCCCTCTGATGACGCGTCCTCTAATGACAGCTGAGAGCGGCGCCGGCCTCCACGCTCCGGCGCCGCTCTCAGCTGTCATCAGAGGACGCGTCATCAGAGGGCGCGTCATCAGAGGGCGCCTGAGAGCGGCAGCTGACAGCGTAGCCGGCCTGCCCGCTCCCACCATGCCGGCATTTTTTTTTTATTTCAGGGAAAATTCGATCGGCACGAACCAAAAAAAATTCGGGTTTGTGCCGAATCGAATTTTCCCTGAAATTCGGAGCGAATTCCAGTTCGTCCGAACCGGTTCGCTCATCCCTAAAGGAGATATTAGATTAAATTGTTTACAATGGCTAAATCTGACACCGCCCCGCAGTTTTAGTCCCGTATTACAAACAAAATGCATATAAGCAGCGATGAGATGAACGGTAAAATCAAAAGCATTGCCCCAACCCTGGGGATGCTAGTGGAATACCAAACAGCCGTGCCCCCAAGGTACTTAAAATTAGAAAAAAGTAGAAAAGTGATTTTGCTGACCTTAGATGGAATGACCAGTAGGGTGGCGTGGTGGAAATGGCTAAATCAGACACTGGACCCATATTTTTAGTCCTGTATTACAACTTAAATGCATATAAGCATGAAGAGGTAAGCAGTAATGTCAAAAGCATCCCCCAAACCATGGGGATGCTAGCGGAATACGAAGAAGCCACACCTCGAAGTATAGGCATCTCTGCATGATGGTAGCACCATTCCTCTGGAAGGGATGGCAGAGATGAAGGAAGGAGGACTTGTCACGTACCTTGTTGTTGATCGGCAGAGATGGGCATAGACTACTTTCAGGAGTACCATCTATGGCTTCCCCTGACAGTGGTTATAGGGGAAACGCAGCAGAAGGGAAGGCCAGAGTTTCAAGTAATGATAAGTTGCAGATTCTGATGAGCTGAACTGGAACTCAGGAGCTGGAAGACAGGAAGGGATTAATGCTGGTTGAGCCTGGAGGGGGAAGCTAGCAGGAAGTGTTTTCAGTGCTACACCACAAGCCAGGCTCAGAGTGGGGAGTCTTCCGGGAAGTACCCGAGGCACTTGGCTACTAACCAAAGGGGGAGGGTGGGATACTTTTTAAAGCAATTTAAAATAATTAAAGAAATAGTTTCACTCTAATTTCATCTATATTTGTGTTTGGGTAGAACAAATCGAATAGGGGAATTTGGGGTTCAAATTTAATTATTACCTTAAGCTGAGGCTCATCCCTACATATATCATTCCTAGAGTCCAGCAGAGAAAATCATGTCTGGGGTCCACCAGAGGAAACCATTCTTGGGGCCAATCAGAGAGAATCATTCTTGGGACCCACCAGAAGAAATAATTACTGGGGCCCAACAAAGGGAATTATTCCTGGGGCCACCAGAGGAAATCATTAGTGGAACCCATCAAAGGGAAATATTCCTGGGGCCACCAGAGGAAATAATTCTTGGGTCAAGCAGAGGAAATAATTAGTGGGGCCACCAGAGGAAATCATTCTTGTGGCCACCAGAGGAAATCATTCTTGGGGCCACCAGAGGAAATCATTCTTGGGGCCACCAGAGGAAATCATTCTTGGGTCCAACAAAGGAAATAATTAGTGGGGCCACCAGAGGAAATCATTCTTGGGGCCACCAGAGGAAATAATTAGTAGGGCCCATCAGAGGGAATCATTCTTTGGGCCACCAGAAGAAATCATTCTTGGGGGTCACTAGAGGAAATCATTCTTGGGGCCCATCAGAGGGAATCATTCTTGGGGCCACCAGAGGACATCATTCTTGGGGCCACCAGAGGACATCATTCTTGGGGTCAATAGAGGAAATAATTAGTGGGGTCACCAGAGGAAATAATTCGTGGGGCCCAAAGGAAATAATTAGTGGGGCCACCTGAGGAAATAATTAGTGGGGCCACTAGAGGAAATCATTCTTGGGTCCACCAGAGGAAATCATTCTTGGGGTCACTAGAGGAAATAATTAGTGGGGCCCATCAGAGGGAATCATTCTTTGGGTCACCAGAAGAAATCATTCTTGGGGTCACTAGAGGAAATCATTCTTGGGGCCACCAGAGGAAATCATTCTTGGGGCCACCAGAGGAAATCATTCTTGGGGCCACCAGAGGAAATCATTCTTGGGCCCACCAGAGGAAATCATTCTTGGGGTCAATAGAGGAAGTAATTAGTGGGGTCCAAAGGAAATAATTAGTGGGGCCACCAGAGGGAATCATTCTTGGGCCCACCAGAGGAAATCATTCTTGGGGTAAATAGAGGAAGTAATTAGTGGGGCCCAAAGGAAATAATTAGTGGGGCCACCAGAGGAAATCATTCTTGGGGCCACCAGAAGAAATCCTTCATCGGAGGAGTCAGGCGCTAAGAAAATATTTATATTATATATTATCCAGCGGTATCGGATGCTTTATAAGATAATTAGACTTTATTTCTGGAGAAATCATTTCATCGGTACGCAGCTAATGTCTCTCGCCAGTTTAATTAAATTACTGTCATATTGGATTTCACATCGCATCATCCTCATTTACATATCACGCTACAAATAGCACGTGAGTATGTAAATGCATTTCATTTTGTCTGCTTAATTAAAAGCTTTCCCCAAATATTCATCCAAGCTTGAGGCCACAGCGATAGCCGAGCCAACAATTTTATAAGGTGCTTCCTGAACGCTCGCTGAATATTTAGATTAAAAGCAAACAAACAAAAAATATATATACTCCCCTTTTGTCCCCCGCTTCTGCGTTTTCAAAACATACAGTGTATTTATATTTATACAATATTTCTAAAATAATGTTCCAGTGTTAATTAATAACAAACATTGAATTGAATTAGGCCCTGCTCAAATCTATGCATTTTCGCTGCGTTGCGTTTCAACGTAGTCACAGCACAGGTCAATAGAATTCGATGGCAGCACAAGCATAACGCAGGTAAAACGCGGTATACAAAAAGTGTGATCAACCCCTTCCTACTGTGCTACTAGCATACATGGAGGCTGATTCACTATTAACGCCAGGTATCGGCAGATGAGCATCTGTATAGCGGCGCTTAGAGAGACCGCTAGTAGATGCTGTAAGCGGGTATCGGGCGCTGTAACAGAGCGTCTGTCGCTGTAGTAAACTGGCTCGCATTGATGAATGTGATGTATGTTGGGCGCTCTAACACCAGTACAGCGTTGCAGGGAGCCAGAGGTAGCGCCAGTTCAGTACGTCCGGCACTCGGCGCTCCACACCATACTCTAAAGCTGGGCGCTGTAGCATAGAGCGCCAGACGCTGTGTGATTAAAGTCTGTTTTTGAACACATATCCACCAGTAACAAAGCGAGAACAGATGGAATGACATTGTTATAACACTGTGACAATGACACTTTAGTGCCAGACCTGTAATAATTCTGCATAAAAATATAAAAAGTCAAAAAAGTTTCTAAAAGTGTTTGTTTGCAGCCAGGAGACGTCACACAATGATTGGAGCAAAAAAAAAAAAATATATCAAATACGCTGTTTAAAGTGGACCAACACCCGCCCCTGATCGGCCCTGGAATCTATAAGATTCCCGGGCCGATCAGCTCCCTCCCCGCGGGACATCCGAGATCGGGATACCCCGCTGTGTGAAACCCCGCAGGACGCCCCTAAAATCTTACCTTTTAGGCCACGGATAAGTCACTGCCGCTTATCCCCTATTGGGGTGCCCCGCAGAAGTGGACCAACACCCAGGATAGTGAAAATCCTGGGTGTTGGTCCACTTTAAACACAAGCAAATGAACGGCCATTGAAATGTATGGGAGAATGACACTAAGCGAAAGGTAATACCTGGCGCTCTGAAAGCTAGAGTGCCGGCGCTATACACTGAGCTGCCTGTAATAATACATGTGACACTACATGGCGCTGTTAGAAGCTCTCACCAGATTCGCTTTCTTAAATGTGGTTTTGCGTACAGCGCCCGACGTTCACCAGGCGCTGCTTGCCGCTACGTGGCGCTACCCCTTCTTGAATAACCCCCATAGTAACTTTTTAGGGTAGAAAAAAGGGACAGTTGTTGAATTAAGCCACACCCCGTCATTGAGGAATGAATAGGAGTTACAGTTACAACAATAGAAACACTTTGAATAGGGCAAATGAATCATTTATTGCTGCAGATCTTCATGTTAAGAGGGACAAATGAGAACAACGAGGGACAGGAGGGACATGGACTCAAAAGAGAGACAGTCCCTTCAGATCAGGGACACTTGGGAGGTATTATATTATATGCTTTAGGGAATATCAGAAATGAAGCTTTTCTTCCTTTTCCTGCGTGGGCGCTCGTCCAATCAGCGAGCTTGTCCAGGAGCTCGTCTTATGCGAGCGGCTCCGGGCAAATGTCCCTCTTTCCCGCCTTCAAAAGTTGGTAGGTGTGTCATCTTTCTGTAATGATTCCCAACCAATGGACACATTTGCCATCATCCTATAAAAGAGACCTCCGGGGTATTTCGATTGAGCCCATAGGTGGTGGCAGGCTGAAAAAACGCTGTATCTCCAATCATAACACTTAGGGCCTTATTCATGAAGGGATAGCGCCAGGTAGCGGCAGGTGAACGTCGGACACGGCAGCAATTACACATTTATGAAGGCGAATCTGGTGAGCGACTGGAACAGCGGCATGTAGCGTCCGATTCATCATTATCCGAGGCTCAGCGTACAGCGCCGGCGTTCAGCCTTGCAGAGCGCCATGTATTACATCTCGCTACCTGGCGCTCTCCCATACATTTCTATGGATGATCCTTAAATCCCTTTCCTGATCCCAATTTTTTTTTTCCTAAAAAAAATCTCAAAACCTCTGACATGTTTCCTGGGCTAGAAAATGACATTTTTGAAAACTTCTTTGATTAATAATATTTTTATGCAGAATTATCCTTACATGTCTGTTTGTGTTACAATGTAATTACAATGTCATTCCATGTGTTTTCGCTTTGTTACTAATGGATATGTGTTCAAAAACAGACATTACTCACACAGCCTCTGGCGCTATGGGCTACAACTACATGATTTTGAGCGCCGGGGATGTTTGAGGCTGTTTTTTTTATGAATGTGGCGTGAGTCAGTCGCACTGAGCTGGCGCTACTGTTCGCTCCTATACAGCGTAGTACTGCGACTCACACATCATATTCATCAATGCCGGACAGCGACTGAGACGCTCTGAAACAAGGATCCATGGCCGAGCACAGTGACTACTAGCGGGCGCTCTGAAATCCGCGCTACAGACGCTCATCTGTCGCTACCTGGCGTTATTAATGAATCAGCCTGTTAATTAGCATCATTTCTATTCAGCAGAAGATACAGGAAGCGGCAGGAAATGAAACATATCTGTCCCATTCTTTTCCCCTGCAAGATGTGAATTAATTTCCAGCAAATTACATTTTTATTAAGCCGGCTCCTCTTTGTAGAAAGGTTTTTACCTAATCCAGATATGAAGGTCACAAAAATATAAAAAAAAAGGTTTAAAGTGACCAAAACCCAGAATTTTGACTATCCCGGGTTTTGGTTCTTGCCCCCCCCAGGCATGCCAATGCAGGATGCCCCGCTGTGTGGAAACCCTCCAGGTCACAATTTATCTTTCCCTGGTTGTAAGGCGCATGTGAGGCCTCTCGTCCAATCATCATGCTCGGATCCGCTCCCGCCCATTCGTCTAGCGATTGTCTGAGCCGAGCAGACCTGGGTGCGCTGGCTCCTGCTCCCCAGCTACCCTCCATCTACAAATTACTGGTGCGGGTGCACACCATGCTTAAGGCAGGGGCGTAGCTAGGGGGGGCACTTGCCCCAGGTGCAGCAGGTCAGGGGGATGAGAACAGGTGCGGGGGGGGGCACCATTTTGAATCTTTGCCCCGGGTGCCAGAAAGCCTAGCTACTCCTCTGCTTAAAGTGAACCAAAACCCAGGATTTTGACTATCCTGGGTTTTGGTCCACTCCCCCGGGGCACCCCGATCGGGGATGCCCCGCTGTGTCACACCCCCCAATCGCCACAGCCATCTCACCTCCCGGTCCTACGGCGCATGTGTAGCCGCTCCTCCAATCAGCGCGCTCAGAGCCGCTGAGCTATGGGCGTCTAAAGCATGTCTAAGCTCAGCGGCTCCGAGCGCGCTGGCGGCCGCATTCCGCGCTTTCCTCTAACAGGGAACGCGCTTTAATGCTTTAATGAGGGATGCAGCACACTGCCTGTAATGAGGGATGCAGCACACTGCCTGTAATGAGGGATGCAGCACACTGCCTGTAATGAGGGATGCA
The DNA here is from genome assembly GCA_027917425.1 of Gastrophryne carolinensis. Lineage (NCBI taxonomy): Eukaryota > Metazoa > Chordata > Amphibia > Anura > Microhylidae > Gastrophryne > Gastrophryne carolinensis. The sequence continues at coordinate 10,850,307 of CM051239.1, read as the reverse complement.
GCACACTGCCTGTAATGAGGGATGCAGCACACTGCCTGTAATGAGGGATGCAGCACACTGCCTGTAATAAGGGATGCAGCACACTGCCTGTAATGAGGGATGCAGCACACTGCCTGTAATGAGGGATGCAGCACACTGCCTGTAATGAGGGATGCAGCACACTGCCTGTAATGAGGGATGCAGCACACTGCCTGTAATGAGGGATGCAGCACACTGCCTGTAATGAGGGATGCAGCACACTGCCTGTAATGAGGGATGCAGCACACTGCCTGTAATGAGGGATGCAGCACACTGCCTGTAATGAGGGATGCAGCATACTGCCTGTTATGAGGGATGCAGCACACTGCCTGTAATGAGGGATGCAGCACACTGCCTGTAATGAGGGATGCAGCACACTGCCTGTAATGAGGGATGCAGCACACTGCCTGTAATGAGGGATGCAGCACACTGCCTGTAATGAGGGATGCTGCACACTGCCTGCAATAGGGAGATGCCGTACACTGGCTGTAATGAGGGATGCTGCTCACTAGCTGTAATGAGGGATTCCACACACTGCCTGTGATGATGCATGCAGCACACTGCCTGTAATGAGGGATGCTGCACACTGCCTTTAATAGGTAGATGCCGTACACTCGCTGTAATGAGGGATGCTGCTCACTGCCTTTAATGAGGGATGCCAAACACTGCCTGTAATGATGCATGCAGCACACTGCCTGTAATGAGAGATGCTGCACACTGCCTTTAATAGGGAGATGCCGTACCATGGCTGTAATGAGGGATTCTGCTCACTGCCTTTAAAGTGGACCAAAACTGAGCGGGATTGGCCCAGGAATTTATAAGATTCCCGGGCCGATCCATTGCCTCCCCCCGGGGGATCCAAAATCGGGATGCCCCGCTGTGTGATACCCCTCAGGTTACCCACTACACTTACCTTACTTCCTGGTCCAACGGCGCATGTGCGGGCTGTGGCCGCATTCCCGCTATCCCTCTAGCAGGGCCTGTGCCCGCCCTGGCCATTTGTGAATGGCTGTAATGGGCACGCTCCCTTTTAGAGGGAAGCGGGGGGATGCGACCTCCAGCGCGCACAGGGCCTCTGTGCTAAGGCGTTGGCTTAGACTTATGCTGCACACTGCCTGTAATGGGGAGATGCCACACACTGTCTCTAATGAGAGATGCTGCTCAATATCATTTAAGGCGAACCGAAACCCACTGAACTTGTGTAATACATTTCCAAAGCCCCTGCTGATAATCCCTTCTTAGGGTATAGAACTGGAAATTGATAGTTTTGCTTTTTGAATTGTCTTGAAGTGGAACACTGATTTTTTATTTTGTTATTCCTCGGTGTGAGAAGACAGGCGATCACTCATTGCTCAGGTGTGACATGTGGCAATGACATCATCTGGGATTAGACTGAATCGGGAGCAGTGAAAATTGGCAAAAAGTGCAATTCATGGAATACTAGTTAAAAATGTGGGTTTTGGTCCACTTTAATGAGGGATGCCGCTCACTGGCTATAATGAGGGATGCTGCACACTGCCTGTAATGGGGAGATGCAACACACTTGCTATAATGAGGGACGCCGCTCACTGGCTGTAATGAGGGATGCTGCACACTGCCTGTAATGGGGAGATACAACACACTTGCTATAATGAGGGATGCCGCTCACTGGCTATAATGAGGGATGCTGCACACTGCCTATAATGGGGAGATGCAACACACTTGCTATAATGAGGGACGCCGCTCACTGGCTGTAATGAGGGATGCTGCACACTGCCTGTAATGGGGAGATACAACACACTTGCTATAATGAGGGATGCCGCTCACTGGCTATAATGAGGGATTCTGCACACTGTCTGTAATGGGGAGATGCAACACACTTGCTATAATGAGGGATGCCGCTTACTGGCTATAATGAGGGATGCTGCACACTGCCTGTAATGGGGAGATGCAACACACTTGCTATAATGAGGGATGCCGCTCACTGGCTATAATGAGGGATGCTGCACACTGCCTGTAATGGGGAGATGCAACACACTTGCTATAATGAGGGATGCCGCTCACTGGCTATAATGAGGGATGCTGCACACTGCCTGTAATGGGGAAATGCAACACACTTGCTATAATGAGGGATGCCGCTCACTGGCTGTAATGAGGGATGCTGCACACTGCCTGTAATGGGGAGATACAACACACTTGCTATAATGAGGGATGCCGCACACTGGCTATAATGAGGGACGCTGCACACTGCCTGTAATGGGGAGATGCAACACACTTGCTATAATGAGGGATGCCGCTCACTGGCTGTAATGAGGGATGCTGCACACTGCCTGTAATGGGGAGATACAACACACTTGCTATAATGAGGGATGCCGCTCACTGGCTATAATGAGGGACGCTGCACACTGCCTGTAATGGGGAGATGCAACACACTTGCTATAATGAGGGATGCCGCTTACTGGCTATAATGAGGGATGCTGCACACTGCCTGTAATGGGGAGATACAACACACTTGCTATAATGAGGGATGCCGCTTACTGGCTATAATGAGGGATGCTGCACACTGCCTGTAATGGGGAGATACAACACACTTGCTATAATGAGGGATGCCGCTCACTGGCTATAATGAGGGATGCTGCACACTGCCTGTAATGGGGAGATGCAAAACACTTGCTATAATGAGGGACACCGCTCACTGGCTATAATGAGGGATGCTGCACACTGCCTGTAATGGGGAGATGCAACACACTTGCTATAATGAGGGATGCCGCTCACTGGCTATAATGAGGGATGCTGCACACTGCCTGTAATGGGGAAATGCAACACACTTGCTATAATGAGGGATGCCGCTCACTGGCTGTAATGAGGGATGCTGCACACTGCCTGTAATGGGGAGATACAACACACTTGCTATAATGAGGGATGCCGCACACTGGCTATAATGAGGGACGCTGCACACTGCCTGTAATGGGGAGATGCAACACACTTGCTATAATGAGGGATGCCGCTTACTGGCTATAATGAGGGACGCTGCACACTGCCTGTAATGGGGAGATGCAACACACTTGCTATAATGAGGGATGCCGCTTACTGGCTATAATGAGGGACGCTTCACACTGCCTGTAATGGGGAGATGCAACACACTTGCTATAATGAGAGATGCCGCTTACTGGCTATAATGAGGGACGCTGCACACTGCCTGTAATGGGGAGATGCTACACACTTGCTATAATGAGGGATGCCACTTACTGGCTATAATGAGGGATGCTGCACACTGCCTGTAATGGGGAGATACAACACACTTGCTATAATGAGGGATGCCGCTTACTGGCTATAATGAGGGACGCTGCACACTGCCTGTAATGGGGAGATGCAACACACTTGCTATAATGAGGGACGCCGCTCACTGGCTATAATGAGGGATGCTGCACACTGCCTGTAATGGGGAGATGCAACACACTTGCTATAATGAGGGATGCCGCTTACTGGCTATAATGAGGGATGCTGCACACTGCCTGTAATGGGGAGATGCAACACACTTGCTATAATGAGGGATGCCGCTCACTGGCTATAATGAGGGATGCTGCACACTGCCTGTAATGGGGAGATGCAACACACTTGCTATAATGAGGGATGCCGCTCACTGGCTATAATGAGGGATGCTGCACACTGCCTGTAATGGGGAGATGCAACACACTTGCTATAATGAGGGATGCCGCTTACTGGCTATAATGAGGGATGCTGCACACTGCCTGTAATGGGGAGATGCAACACACTTGCTATAATGAGGGATGCCGCTCACTGGCTATAATGAGGGATGCTGCACACTGCCTGTAATGGGGAGATGCAACACACTTGCTATAATGAGGGACGCCGCTCACTGGCTATAATGAAGGATCCCGCTCACTGCCTGTAATGGGGAGATGCAACACACTTGCTATAATGAGGGATGCCGCTCACTGGCTATAATGAGGGATGCTGCACACTGCCTGTAATGGGGAGATGCAACACACTTGCTATAATGAGGGATGCCGCTTACTGGCTATAATGAGGGATGCTGCACACTGCCTGTAATGGGGAGATGCAACACACTTGCTATAATGAGGGATGCCGCTTACTGGCTATAATGAGGGATGCTGCACACTGCCTGTAATGGGGAGATGCAACACACTTGCTATAATGAGGGATGCCGCTTACTGGCTATATTGAGGGATGCTGCACACTGCCTGTAATGGGGAGATGCAACACACTTGCTATAATGAGGGATGCCGCTCACTGGCTATAATGAGGGATGCTGCACACTGCCTGTAATGGGGAGATGCAACACACTTGCTATAATGAGGGATGCCGCTCACTGGCTATAATGAAGGATCCCGCTCACTGCCTGTAATGGGGAGATGCAACACACTTGCTATAATGAGGGATGCCGCTTACTGGCTATAATGAGGGATGCTGCACACTGCCTGTAATGGGGAGATACAACACACTTGCTATAACGAGGGATGCCGCTCACTGGCTATAATGAGGGATGCTGCACACTGCCTGTAATGGGGAGATGCAACACACTTGCTATAATGAGGGATGCCGCTTACTGGCTATAATGAGGGATGCTGCACACTGCCTGTAATGGGGAGATACAACACACTTGCTATAATGAGGGATGCCGCTCACTGGCTATAATGAGGGATGCTGCACACTGCCTGTAATGGGGAGATGCAACACACTTGCTATAATGAGGGATGCCGCTTACTGGCTGTAATGAGGGATGCTGCACACTGCCTGTAATGGGGAGATGCAACACACTTGCTATAATGAGGGACGCCGCTCACTGGCTGTAATGAGGGATGCTGCACACTGCCTGTAATGGGGAGATGCAACACGCTTGCTATAATGAGGGATGCCGCTTACTGGCTATAATGAGGGACGCTGCACACTGCCTGTAATGGGGAGATGCAACACACTTGCTATAATGAGGGATGCCGCTTACTGGCTATAATGAGGGACGCTGCACACTGCCTGTAATGGGGAGATGCAACACACTTGCTATAATGAGGGATGCCGCTCACTGGCTATAATGAGGGATGCTGCACACTGCCTGTAATGGGGAGATACAACACACTTGCTATAATGAGGGACGCCACTTACTGGCTATAATGAGGGATGCTGCACACTGCCTGTAATGGGGAGATACAACACACTTGCTATAATGAGGGATGCCACTTACTGGCTATAATGAGGGATGCTGCACACTGCCTGTAATGGGGAGATACAACACACTTGCTATAATGAGGGATGCCGCACATTGGCTATAATGAGGGATGCTGCACACTGCCTGTAATGGGGAGATGCAACACACTTGCTATAATGAGGGACGCCGCTCACTGGCTATAATGAAGGATCCCGCTCACTGGCTGTAATGGGGCCGCCACCATCTTGCCTCAGAAGCATCACATATTGATGAGAGGAGAGGGGGGAGAGTGCAGAGGGACAGAAGACACAGGAAGTGTGTTCTGGCTATGCCGCTCTGCATTGTGGGATTGCTGTCCTTTTCCTGACCCCAGCTCTGCTCTGTCTGTGCAAAGCACAGCTATAACCCCGCCCCCCTGTACTTTATCCCCCTCTCCTCTCATGCCTCTGGCTATGCTTTCTATGAGAGGAGAGTGGGATAAAGTACAGGGGGTGGGGTTATAGCTGTGCTTGGCACAGACAGAGCAGAGCTGGGGTCAGGAAAAGGACAGCAATCCTACAATGCAAAGCAACATAACTAGAAGACACTTCCTGTGTGAAGGCAGCCTGAAACTCCATGAGTCGCCATCTTGGATGTTTAAAGGCTCACAAAACACAATAGGCGCAGGAAGGATGATTTTTAATGTGAGCAATCTGTATGTACAGGGTGTGGGAAACATATAAGATAGGCTCTTATTCAGGGTGAGGGTCCGGATTAATGTGAGCAATCTGTATGTACAGGGTGTGGGAAACATACAAGATAGGCTCTTATTCAGGGTGAGGGTCCGGATTAATGTGAGCAATCTGTATGTACAGGGTGTGGGAAACATACAAGATAGGCTCTTATTCAGGGTGAGGGTCCTGATTAATGTGAGCAATCTGTATGTACAGGGTGTGGGAAACATACAAGATAGGCTCTTATTCAGGGTGAGGGTCCGGATTAATGTGAGCAATCTGTATGTACAGGGTGTGGGAAACATATAAGATAGGCTCTTATTCAGGTCCACTTTAATGCTTCAGAAGAAACTTAGCAGCTCTTTATTATACACTGTATACTATTAATGCAGAGGCCACTAATGATCCTCCAAATTAGTGAGACAAACTGCTGTATAAAGCTGAAATAGAGAGATGGTCCCGGCCTGGAATTGGCACGCTGCTTTATTCTGGACACCGGGGGATTGGCCTCAGTCAAGCTCAGAGGCCTTCAAACTGAGCTTATGTGGGTCAATGGCATCTGTTATTAGCACAATAATTGATGCTGCACATTTTATTTAATAGGAGGGATAAAGAGAAAGAAGGAGGGAATGTGCAAAAGAGTGAGAAGAAGGGAAATCAGCGATGGGGTGGGATTATTATCCACCAGTAACAAAAGGAAAACACATGGAATGGCAGTGTTATAACAATGTCATTCCATGTGGTTTCACATAGGCCCTTATTCATGAAGGGATAGCGTCAGGTAGCGCCTGGTTAATGAGAGGTAGCGACAGGTAGCGACTGGTGAACGCCGGACACGGCACGCTATTCCACATTTATCAAGCAGAATCTGTTTAGCGACTGGGATAGCGCCATGTAGCGTCTGATTCATCATTTTCACAGCCTCAGCGAACAGCGCCGGCGTTCAGCCTTGCACAGCGCCAGGTATGACCTCTCGCTACCTGTCGCTCTCCCATACATTTCAAAGGACGAACCTTTTCTTCTCTTTAAACGGGGTTATTTTTTTTTTTCCAAAAAATCACAAATAATTCTGTGACCTCTTCTGGCATTTTTTTCCAATTTTTTTCATTTTTTATATATTTCCTCAGAAATGACATTACAGCTCTGCCATTAAAGTGTTCATGTTACAATGTTGCTACAATGTAATTCCATATGTTTTCGCTTTGTTACTAGTGGATAGATGCTGGAAAACAGACTTTAATCACACAGCCTCCTGCGCTCTGGGCTTCAGAGAAGCATTTTTCAGCGCCAGAGATTTGTGAGGCTGTTTTTTTGCTGAATATGGTGTGAGTCGGTCGCTATGACCAGTCACTAACATGCGCTCCCATACAGCGCTGTACTGGTCAAATAGCGACTCCTCACAATGTATTCAACATTACTGAACAGCGACTGAGTCGCTATAAACTAGCGATCCACAGACGAGCACTGCGACTACTAGCGGGCGCTCTGAAAATGCCTGCTACAGACGCTCATCTGTCGCTACCTGGCGCTAATGATAAATCAGCCTCCCCCGTTACTGGTGGATATATGTTCAAAAACAGACTTTAATCACACAGCGTCTGGCGCTCTATGCTCCAGCGCCCAGCTTTAGAGCGCCAATGCTGTGTGGGTGTTCTTTTTTGATAAGTATGGTGTGGAGCGCCGAGTGCCAGACGCACTGAGCTGGGTCTACCTCTCGTTCCCTGCAGCGTTGTACTGGTGTTAGAGCGCCCAACATACATCACATTCATCAATGCCGGCCAGGTTACTACAGCGACTGAGGCACTCTGCTACAGCGGCCGATAGTCGGTCACAGTTTATACTAGCGGTCGCTCTTAGCGCCTCTGTATAGACGCTCATCTGCCGATAGCTGGCGCTAGTAATGTGAAAACCATATATATGACAGTCAATCTGGTGAGCGCCTCTGATAGCGTCATGTAGCGTCACATGTATCGCTAGCAGCGGCTCAGTGTAAAGCGCCGGCGCTGTGTGTTCAGCAGCGCTATGTAGTACCTGTCACTCAGCAGCGTTATCCCATACATCCTATTTCATTGGCGCGCTCTTGCTTGTGTATAAATAGCATTTTAATTCTTTTTCTCACTTTTAGGATCAGATGATTGTGTGTCCTCTTCTGCCCGGCAACCAAACACTTATATTGTTATATTTCGATTTTTTTTATTTTTATGCAGAATTGTATGTGCAGGTCGGCCATTGCAGTGTCAGTGTCACAGTGTTACGCAATGTCGTTCCATATGTTTTCGCTCTGGTGCTGGTGGATATGTGATGAGAAACAAACCTTTTTCATATAGCGTCCGGCGCTCAACACTAAAACGGCGGCGCTGGTTTTGTGTTTGATTTTCTTAAATATGGGCTTCAGCGCCGAGCGTCGGACGCACTAAACTGGCTATCGTTCCTTGTCCTGTTATTATATGTGGCGTTGCTCTATGCAGCTTTTCCTCGGGGCCCTACATATGCGTGGAGGCTGATTCATTACTAGCGCCAGGTATTGGCAGGTAAGCGTCTGTATAGCGACGCTAAGAGCGACCTCTAGTAGACACTGTAAGTGGCTATCGGGCGCTGTAACAGAGCGCCTCAGTCGCTGTAGTAACCTGGCCGGCATTGATGAATTTGATGTACGTTGGACGCTTTAACGCCAGTACAGCGCTGCAAAGAGCGACACGTAACGGCAGCTCAGTGCGACCAAATCTCGGCGCTCCACACCATACTTATCAAAAAACTACACACACAGCGTCGGCGCTCTAAATCGGGTCGCTGTAGCATAGAGCGCCAGACGCTGTGTGATTAAAGTCTGTTTTTGAACACATATCCACCAGTAACAAAGCAAAAACACATGGAATGACATTCTTGTAACATTGTGACATTAACACTTTAGTGCCAGACCTGTAATGACAATTCTGCATAAAAAAAACAAAAATTAAAAAAAGTTTTCAAAAATGACTCTTTCTAGGCCAGGAGAGGTCACACAGTTATTTAAGAGAAAAAAAAACACCAAAAAACCCTGTTTAAACAGAAGAAAATGAACATTCATTAAAATGTATGGGAGAGCCAAGAGAGAGAGCTAGAGAGCCGGCACTATACACTGACCTGCCTGTAATAATACATGTGACGCTACATGGCGCTGTTAGAGGCGCTATACACTGACCTGCCTGTAATAATACATGTGACACTACATGACGCTGTTAGAGGCGCTATACACTGAGCCGCCTGTAATAATACATGTGACGTTACATGGCGCTGTTAGAGGCGCTATACACTGAGCCGCCTGTAATAATACATGTGACACTACATGGCGCTGTTAGAGGCGCTATACACTGACCTGCCTGTAATAATACATGTGACGCTACATGACGCTGTTAGAGGTGCTATACACTGACCTGCCTGTAATAATACATGTGACGCTACATGACGCTGTTAGAGGCGCTATACACTGACCTGCCTGTAATAATACATGTGACACTACATGGCGCTGTTAGAGGCGCTATACACTGAGCCGCCTGTAATAATACATGTGACACTACATGGCGCTGTTAGAGGCGCTATACACTGAGCCGCCTGTAATAATACATGTGACGTTACATGGCGCTGTTAGAGGCGCTATACACTGAGCCGCCTGTAATAATACATGTGACACTACATGGCGCTGTTAGAGGCGCTATACACTGACCTGCCTGTAATAATACATGTGACGCTACATGACGCTGTTAGAGGTGCTATACACTGACCTGCCTGTAATAATACATGTGACGCTACATGACGCTGTTAGAGGCGCTATACACTGACCTGCCTGTAATAATACATGTGACACTACATGGCGCTGTTAGAGGCGCTATACACTGACCTGCCTGTAATAATACATGTGACACTACATGGCGCTGTTAGAGGCGCTATACACTGACCTGCCTGTAATAATACATGTGACGCTACATGACGCTGTTAGAGGCGCTATACACTGACCTGCCTGTAATAATACATGTGATGCTACATGGCGCTGTTAGAGGCGCTATACACTGAGCCGCCTGTAATAATACATGTGACGCTACATGGCGCTGTTAGAGGCGCTATACACTGACCTGCCTGTAATAATACATGTGACACTACATGACGCTGTTAGAGGCGCTATACACTGACCTGCCTGTAATAATACATGTGACGCTACATGGCGCTGTTAGAGGCGCTATACACTGACCTGCCTGTAATAATACATGTGACGCTACATGACGCTGTTAGAGGCGCTATACACTGACCTGCCTGTAATAATACATGTGACGCTACATGACGCTGTTAGAGGCGCTATACACTGACCTGCCTGTAATAATACATGTGACACTACATGACGCTGTTAGAGGCGCTATACACTGACCTGCCTGTAATAATACATGTGACGCTACATGGCGCTGTTAGAGGCTCTATACACTGACCTGCCTGTAATAATACATGTGACACTACATGGCGCTGTTAGAGGCGCTATACACTGACCTGCCTGTAATAATACATGTGACGCTACATGGCGCTGTTAGAGGCGCTATACACTGACCTGCCTGTAATAATACATGTGACACTACATGACGCTGTTAGAGGTGCTATACACTGACCTGCCTGTAATAATACATGTGACGCTACATGGCGCTGTTAGAGGTGCTATACACTGACCTGCCTGTAATAATACATGTGACGCTACATGGCGCTGTTAGAGGTGCTATACACTGACCTGCCTGTAATAATACATGTGACGCTACATGACGCTGTTAGAGGCGCTATACACTGAGCTGCCTGTAATAATACATGTGAAGCTACATGGCGCTGTTAGAGGCGCTATACACTGACCTGCCTGTAATAATACATGTGACACTACATGGCGCTGTTAGAGGTGCTATACACTGACCTGCCTGTAATAATACATGTGACACTACATGGCGCTGTTAGAGGTGCTATACACTGACCTGCCTGTAATAATACATGTGACGCTACATGGCGCTGTTAGAGGCGCTATACACTGACCTGCCTGTAATAATACATGTGACACTACATGACGCTGTTAGAGGCGCTATACACTGACCTGCCTGTAATAATACATGTGACGCTACATGGCGCTGTTAGAGGTGCTATACACTGACCTGCCTGTAATGATACATGTGACGCTACATGGCGCTGTTAGAGGTGCTATACACTGACCTGCCTGTAATAATACATGTGACACTACATGACGCTGTTAGAGGCGCTATACACTGAGCTGCCTGTAATAATACATGTGACGCTACATGATGCTGTTAGAGGCGCTATACACTGACCTGCCTGTAATAATACATGTGACGCTACATGGCGCTGTTAGAGGTGCTATACACTGAGCTGCCTGTAATAATACATGTGACACTACATGGCGCTGTTAGAGGCGCTATACACTGACCTGCCTGTAATAATACATGTGAAGCTACATGACGCTGTTAGAGGCGCTATACACTGACCTGCCTGTAATAATACATGTGACGCTACATGGCGCTGTTAGAGGCGCTATACACTGACCTGCCTGTAATAATACATGTGACACTACATGGCGCTGTTAGAGGCGCTATACACTGAGCCGCCTGTAATAATACATGTGACACTACATGGCGCTGTTAGAGGCGCTATACACTGAGCCGCCTGTAATAATACATGTGACGCTACATGGCGCTGTTAGAGGCGCTATACACTGAGCCGCCTGTAATAATACATGTGACGCTACATGGCGCTGTTAGAGGCGCTATACACTGACCTGCCTGTAATAATACATGTGACACTACATGACGCTGTTAGAGGCGCTATACACTGACCTGCCTGTAATAATACATGTGACGCTACATGACGCTGTTAGAGGCGCTATACACTGACCTGCCTGTAATAATACATGTGACGCTACATGGCGCTGTTAGAGGCGCTATACACTGACCTGCCTGTAATAATACATGTGACGCTACATGGCGCTGTTAGAGGCTCTATACACTGACCTGCCTGTAATAATACATGTGACGCTACATGGCGCTGTTAGAGGCGCTATACACTGACCTGCCTGTAATAATACATGTGATGCTACATGACGCTGTTAGAGGTGCTATACACTGACCTGCCTGTAATAATACATGTGACGCTACATGGCGCTGTTAGAGGTGCTATACACTGACCTGCCTGTAATAATACATGTGACGCTACATGGCGCTGTTAGAGGTGCTATACACTGAGCCGCCTGTAATAATACATGTGACGCTACATGGCGCTGTTAGAGGTGCTATACACTGACCTGCCTGTAATAATACATGTGACACTACATGACGCTGTTAGAGGTGCTATACACTGAGCCGCCTGTAATAACACATGTGACGCTACATGGCGCCGTTAGAGGTGCTATACACTGACCTGCCTGTAATAATACATGTGACACTACATGACGCTGTTAGAGGCGCTATACACTGAGCCGCCTGTAATAATACATGTGACGCTACATGACGCTGTTAGAGGTGCTATACACTGAGCTGCCTGTAATAATACATGTGACGCTACATGGCGCTGTTAGAGGTGCTATACACTGAGCTGCCTGTAATAATACATGTGACGCTACATGGCGCTGTTAGAGGTGCTATACACTGACCTGCCTGTAATAATACATGTGACGCTACATGGCGCTGTAAGAGGCGCTATACACTGACCTGCCTGTAATAATACATGTGACGCTACATGACGCTGTTAGAGGTGCTATACACTGACCTGCCTGTAATAATACATGTGACGCTACATGACGCTGTTAGAGGCGCTATACACTGAGCCGCCTGTAATAATACATGTGACACTACATGACGCTGTTAGAGGCGCTATACACTGAGCCGCCTGTAATAATACATGTGACGCTACATGATGCTGTTAGAGGCGCTATACGCTGAGCCGCCTGTAATAATACATGTGACGCTACATGACGCTGTTAGAGGCGCTATACACTGACCTCCCTGTAATAATACATGTGACACTACATGGCGCTGTTAGAGGCGCTATACGCTGAGCCGCCTGTAATAATACATGTGACGCTACATGACGCTGTTAGAGGCGCTATACACTGACCTCCCTGTAATAATACATGTGACACTACATGACGCTGTTAGAGGCGCTATACACTGACCTGCCTGTAATAATACATGTGACGCTACATGGCGCTGTTAGAGGCGCTATACACTGAGCCGCCTGTAATAATACATGTGACACTACATGACGCTGTTAGAGGCGCTATACACTGAGCCGCCTGTAATAATACATGTGACGCTACATGGCGCTGTTAGAGGCGCTATACACTGACCTGCCTGTAATAATACATGTGACACTACATGACGCTGTTAGAGGCGCTATACACTGACCTCCCTGTAATAATACATGTGACGCTACATGGCGCTGTTAGAGGCGCTATACACTGAGCCGCCTGTAATAATACATGTGACGCTACATGGCGCTGTTAGAGGCGCTATACACTGACCTGCCTGTAATAATACATGTGACACTACATGACGCTGTTAGAGGCGCTATACACTGAGCCGCCTGTAATAATACATGTGACGCTACATGACGCTGTTAGAGGTGCTATACACTGAGCTGCCTGTAATAATACATGTGACGCTACATGGCGCTGTTAGAGGTGCTATACACTGAGCTGCCTGTAATAATACATGTGACGCTACATGGCGCTGTTAGAGGTGCTATACACTGACCTGCCTGTAATAATACATGTGACGCTACATGGCGCTGTAAGAGGCGCTATACACTGACCTGCCTGTAATAATACATGTGACGCTACATGACGCTGTTAGAGGTGCTATACACTGACCTGCCTGTAATAATACATGTGACGCTACATGACGCTGTTAGAGGCGCTATACACTGAGCCGCCTGTAATAATACATGTGACACTACATGACGCTGTTAGAGGCGCTATACACTGAGCCGCCTGTAATAATACATGTGACGCTACATGATGCTGTTAGAGGCGCTATACGCTGAGCCGCCTGTAATAATACATGTGACGCTACATGACGCTGTTAGAGGCGCTATACACTGACCTCCCTGTAATAATACATGTGACACTACATGGCGCTGTTAGAGGCGCTATACGCTGAGCCGCCTGTAATAATACATGTGACGCTACATGACGCTGTTAGAGGCGCTATACACTGACCTCCCTGTAATAATACATGTGACACTACATGACGCTGTTAGAGGCGCTATACACTGACCTGCCTGTAATAATACATGTGACGCTACATGGCGCTGTTAGAGGCGCTATACACTGAGCCGCCTGTAATAATACATGTGACACTACATGACGCTGTTAGAGGCGCTATACACTGAGCCGCCTGTAATAATACATGTGACGCTACATGGCGCTGTTAGAGGCGCTATACACTGACCTGCCTGTAATAATACATGTGACACTACATGACGCTGTTAGAGGCGCTATACACTGACCTCCCTGTAATAATACATGTGACGCTACATGGCGCTGTTAGAGGCGCTATACACTGAGCCGCCTGTAATAATACATGTGACGCTACATGGCGCTGTTAGAGGCGCTATACACTGACCTGCCTGTAATAATACATGTGACACTACATGACGCTGTTAGAGGCGCTATACACTGACCTGCCTGTAATAATACATGTGACGCTACATGACGCTGTTAGAGGCGCTATACACTGACCTGCCTGTAATAATACATGTGACGCTACATGGCGCTGTTAGAGGCGCTATACACTGACCTGCCTGTAATAATACATGTGACGCTACATGACGCTGTTAGAGGCGCTATACACTGACCTGCCTGTAATAATACATGTGACGCTACATGGCGCTGTTAGAGGCGCTATACACTGACCTGCCTGTAATAATACATGTGACGCTACATGACGCTGTTAGAGGTGCTATACACTGACCTGCCTGTAATAATACATGTGACGCTACATGGCGCTGTTAGAGGCGCTATACACTGAGCCGCCTGTAATAATACATGTGACGCTACATGGCGCTGTTAGAGGTGCTATACACTGACCTGCCTGTAATAATACATGTGACGCTACATGGCGCTGTTAGAGGTGCTATACACTGAGCCACCTGTAATAATACATGTGACACTACATGGCGCTGTTAGAGGCGCTATACACTGACCTGCCTGTAATAATACATGTGACGCTACATGGCGCTGTTAGAGGCGCTATACACTGACCTGCCTGTAATAATACATGTGACGCTACATGGCGCTGTTAGAGGTGCTATACACTGAGCCACCTGTAATAATACATGTGACACTACATGGCGCTGTTAGAGGCGCTATACACTGACCTGCCTGTAATAATACATATGACGCTACATGACGCTGTTAGAGGCGCTATACAATGAGCCGCCTGTAATAATACATGTGACACTACATGGCGCTGTTAGAGGCACTATACACTGACCTGCCTGTAATAATACATGTGACGCTACATGGCGCTGTTAGAGGCGCTATACAATGAGCCGCCTGTAATAATACATGTGACACTACATGACGCTGTTAGAGGCGCTATACACTGACCTGCCTGTAATAATACATGTGACGCTACATGGCGCTGTTAGAGGTGCTATACACTGACCTGCCTGTAATAATACATGTGACGCTACATGGCGCTGTTAGAGGTGCTATACACTGACCTGCCTGTAATAATACATGTGACGCTACATGGCGCTGTTAGAGGCGCTATACACTGAGCTGCCTGTAATAATACATGTGAAGCTACATGGCGCTGTTAGAGGCGCTATACACTGACCTGCCTGTAATAATACATGTGACACTACATGGCGCTGTTAGAGGCGCTATACACTGACCTGCCTGTAATAATACATGTGACGCTACATGGCGCTGTTAGAGGCGCTATACACTGACCTGCCTGTAATAATACATGTGACACTACATGGCGCTGTTAGAGGTGCTATACACTGACCTGCCTGTAATAATACATGTGACGCTACATGGCGCTGTTAGAGGCGCTATACACTGACCTGCCTGTAATAATACATGTGACACTACATGACGCTGTTAGAGGCGCTATACACTGACCTGCCTGTAATAATACATGTGACGCTACATGGCGCTGTTAGAGGTGCTATACACTGACCTGCCTGTAATGATACATGTGACGCTACATGGCGCTGTTAGAGGTGCTATACACTGACCTGCCTGTAATAATACATGTGACACTACATGACGCTGTTAGAGGCGCTATACACTGAGCTGCCTGTAATAATACATGTGACACTACATGGCGCTGTTAGAGGCGCTATACACTGACCTGCCTGTAATAATACATGTGACGCTACATGGCGCTGTTAGAGGTGCTATACACTGAGCTGCCTGTAATAATACATGTGACACTACATGGCGCTGTTAGAGGCGCTATACACTGACCTGCCTGTAATAATACATGTGAAGCTACATGACGCTGTTAGAGGCGCTATACACTGACCTGCCTGTAATAATACATGTGACACTACATGGCGCTGTTAGAGGCGCTATACACTGAGCCGCCTGTAATAATACATGTGACGCTACATGGCGCTGTTAGAGGCGCTATACACTGACCTGCCTGTAATAATACATGTGACGCTACATGACGCTGTTAGAGGCGCTATACACTGACCTGCCTGTAATAATACATGTGACGCTACATGGCGCTGTTAGAGGCGCTATACACTGACCTGCCTGTAATAATACATGTGACGCTACATGACGCTGTTAGAGGCGCTATACACTGACCTGCCTGTAATAATACATGTGACGCTACATGACGCTGTTAGAGGCGCTATACACTGACCTGCCTGTAATAATACATGTGACGCTACATGACGCTGTTAGAGGCGCTATACACTGACCTGCCTGTAATAATACATGTGACGCTACATGGCGCTGTTAGAGGTGCTATACACTGACCTGCCTGTAATAATACATGTGACGCTACATGGCGCTGTTAGAGGCTCTATACACTGACCTGCCTGTAATAATACATGTGACGCTACATGGCGCTGTTAGAGGCGCTATACACTGACCTGCCTGTAATAATACATGTGATGCTACATGACGCTGTTAGAGGTGCTATACACTGACCTGCCTGTAATAATACATGTGACGCTACATGGCGCTGTTAGAGGTGCTATACACTGACCTGCCTGTAATAATACATGTGACGCTACATGGCGCTGTTAGAGGTGCTATACACTGAGCCGCCTGTAATAATACATGTGACGCTACATGGCGCTGTTAGAGGTGCTATACACTGACCTGCCTGTAATAATACATGTGACACTACATGACGCTGTTAGAGGTGCTATACACTGAGCCGCCTGTAATAACACATGTGACGCTACATGGCGCCGTTAGAGGTGCTATACACTGACCTGCCTGTAATAATACATGTGACACTACATGACGCTGTTAGAGGCGCTATACACTGAGCCGCCTGTAATAATACATGTGACGCTACATGACGCTGTTAGAGGTGCTATACACTGAGCTGCCTGTAATAATACATGTGACGCTACATGGCGCTGTTAGAGGTGCTATACACTGAGCTGCCTGTAATAATACATGTGACGCTACATGGCGCTGTTAGAGGTGCTATACACTGACCTGCCTGTAATAATACATGTGACGCTACATGGCGCTGTAAGAGGCGCTATACACTGACCTGCCTGTAATAATACATGTGACGCTACATGACGCTGTTAGAGGTGCTATACACTGACCTGCCTGTAATAATACATGTGACGCTACATGACGCTGTTAGAGGCGCTATACACTGAGCCGCCTGTAATAATACATGTGACACTACATGACGCTGTTAGAGGCGCTATACACTGAGCCGCCTGTAATAATACATGTGACGCTACATGATGCTGTTAGAGGCGCTATACGCTGAGCCGCCTGTAATAATACATGTGACGCTACATGACGCTGTTAGAGGCGCTATACACTGACCTCCCTGTAATAATACATGTGACACTACATGGCGCTGTTAGAGGCGCTATACGCTGAGCCGCCTGTAATAATACATGTGACGCTACATGACGCTGTTAGAGGCGCTATACACTGACCTCCCTGTAATAATACATGTGACACTACATGACGCTGTTAGAGGCGCTATACACTGACCTGCCTGTAATAATACATGTGACGCTACATGGCGCTGTTAGAGGCGCTATACACTGAGCCGCCTGTAATAATACATGTGACACTACATGACGCTGTTAGAGGCGCTATACACTGAGCCGCCTGTAATAATACATGTGACGCTACATGGCGCTGTTAGAGGCGCTATACACTGACCTGCCTGTAATAATACATGTGACACTACATGACGCTGTTAGAGGCGCTATACACTGACCTCCCTGTAATAATACATGTGACGCTACATGGCGCTGTTAGAGGCGCTATACACTGAGCCGCCTGTAATAATACATGTGACGCTACATGGCGCTGTTAGAGGCGCTATACACTGACCTGCCTGTAATAATACATGTGACACTACATGACGCTGTTAGAGGCGCTATACACTGACCTGCCTGTAATAATACATGTGACGCTACATGACGCTGTTAGAGGCGCTATACACTGACCTGCCTGTAATAATACATGTGACGCTACATGACGCTGTTAGAGGTGCTATACACTGACCTGCCTGTAATAATACATGTGACGCTACATGGCGCTGTTAGAGGCGCTATACACTGAGCCGCCTGTAATAATACATGTGACGCTACATGGCGCTGTTAGAGGTGCTATACACTGACCTGCCTGTAATAATACATGTGACGCTACATGGCGCTGTTAGAGGTGCTATACACTGAGCCACCTGTAATAATACATGTGACACTACATGGCGCTGTTAGAGGCGCTATACACTGACCTGCCTGTAATAATACATGTGACGCTACATGGCGCTGTTAGAGGCGCTATACACTGACCTGCCTGTAATAATACATGTGACGCTACATGGCGCTGTTAGAGGTGCTATACACTGAGCCACCTGTAATAATACATGTGACACTACATGGCGCTGTTAGAGGCGCTATACACTGACCTGCCTGTAATAATACATGTGACGCTACATGACGCTGTTAGAGGCGCTATACAATGAGCCGCCTGTAATAATACATGTGACACTACATGGCGCTGTTAGAGGCACTATACACTGACCTGCCTGTAATAATACATGTGACGCTACATGGCGCTGTTAGAGGCGCTATACAATGAGCCGCCTGTAATAATACATGTGACACTACATGGCGCTGTTAGAGGCGCTATACACTGACCTGCCTGTAATAATACATGTGACGCTACATGACGCTGTTAGAGGCGCTATACACTGATCTGCCTGTAATAATACATGTGGCCCTACATGGCGCTGTTAGAGGCACTATACAATGAGCCGCCTGTAATAATACATGTGTCGCTACATGGCGCTGTTAGAGGCGCTATACACTGACCTGCCTGTAATAATATATGTGACGCTACATGGCGCTGTTAGAGGCACTATACACTGAGCCGCCTGTAATAATACATGTGTCGCTACATGGCGCTGTTAGAGGCACTATGCACTGAGCTGCCTGTAATAATACATGTGACGCTACATGGCGCTGTTAGAGGCACTATACACTGAGCCGCCTGTAATAATACATGTGACGCTACATGGCGCTGTTAGAGTCGCTCACCAGAATCGCTTTCATAAATGTGGTTTTGCGTATAGCGCCTGGCGTTCACCAGATGCTGCCTGCAGCTACGAGGCGCTACCTGCCGCTATCCCTTGATAAATAACCCCCATTGATTCAGGGAGAGGCTTCTACAGCGCCCTCCGGAGGTCACATTTATCAATGCTGGACAGGATACTACAACATCACTTGTCCGCCCGCTACGTCAGGTTATAGCGCCAGACATCCGCTTGCAGCGTCCACTAGGGGACGTTCTAAGCGCCGCTACATAGACAATCAAATGGCAATACGTGCAAATAGTCATAAATCAGCCTCTATAGTGTCTTCCTCCCTTATTACGAATTGTAGCCGGCATCATTTTAGCTGCTTTACTCGCCTGTATCGCAGTCACAGAAATAATATGATGCAATAATTCTCTGTATAATGGGATGTGATGACAGATCGGCGCCGTGCACCAGCCGCAATCGCCCCTCTGGACGTCTCATCGGTATCATCTGAGGCGCTAAATTGCAGAGTGTGATAAATCAGGGGGATAAATAGGCGACTTAAGTGCTGCCAAATCATGAATATGGCTTCTTGGCTGTTATTAGAGGAGGCGCGTCGATATTTCGTCCGCTTCCGAGTCTTTAAGGACTAATAAAACAAAATACATTACAAATGTGAGCGTTGCAGCCGAATAAATTCCCAGCGTGAGCGCGGCACGTTCCCACCACCTTCATCTCCTGGCGCTTTAGGTCGATCATTTTGGAATGTTTTTAGGCAGCATTCGTCATTCAGACGATCGATTCGACCAATCACATTTTTTCAAACGGACCAAAGTAAAAAAAAAATTGACTATCCTGGGTTTTGGTCCTCACCCCCCCCCCTCCAAGGCTTCCTAATTTGGGATGCCCCAGTGTGTGACCCCTCCCCCCGATCGCTCAGAAAAACCCACTTTTCCCCCGTCCTACGGCGCATGCGCGGTCGCGCGTTCATTCAGCATGCTCAGCTCCATTCGGCCCTTTCGGATAAGGAAAGAATGCAGCCGAGTGAGCCGGAGTGTGGCCAGCACATGCGCCGTTGGATCAGAGATCAGGTAGGTTTTACTGAGGATCCGGGAGGGGGGGGGCTCATACAGCTGGGCATCCCAAATTTGGATGCTCCGAGGAGAGGGAATTAGGCGGCCTTGGAGTCTATAAGACTCCAGGGATGCCCGCAATAAGTTGGATCACGTTAAAACTATTTTGCTGTGTGTAATGCCTCGTAAGACATTCTTATTATTTGTTAATTGTAATTAGTTAAAGTGGACCAAAACCCAGGATTTTGACTATCCTAAGTTTTGGTCCTGTCCTGTCTGAAACCCCCCAGATTGCCGAGCGCAGCTCACCTCTTCCCGGTCCTACAGTGCATGCGAGGCCGCTTGTCCAATCAGAGCGCTCGGAGCTGCTGCCTAAGGCCATCTAAGGTCAGCGGCGGGCGCATCCCCGCTTCCCTCTAACAGGAAGCATGCAGCCATTCACAAATGTCTGGCGCAGGCATGTGCCCTGCTAGAGGGATAGCGGGGATGCGACCGCGGCTCAGGCATGCACCGTTGGACTGTAGGGCATCCCGATTTTGGATGCCTGGGGGGAGGGAACCGAATGGCCCGGAAAGCCGATCGCCCTGGATTTGAGTCCACTTTAAGATTTTATTTAGATCTTTTTAACCTATTTACTCAATAGTATCATAAACATTTTTGAAGCTGAAACTGTTTTCTCCCCCAGCAGCAGTGTCTGGGCCTCATAACCAATGTGTGTGATGGCTTGGCCCCTGAATTTAAAGTGGACCAAAACCCATGATTTTGACTATCCTGGGTTTTGGCCCACTCCCTCGGGGCACCCCCCGGATAGAAGATGCCCCGCTGTGTGAAACCACCAGAGATCGTGCATTAACGCACCCCATCCCGGTCCTACCGCGCATGCGTGGCCGCCTGTCCAATCAGCGCACTCGGGGCCGCTGAGCTATGCACGTCTGAGCGATGTCTTAGTTCAGCGGCTCTGAGCACGCTGGCGACCGCATCTCGCGCTTCCCTCTAACAATTCACAAATGGCCGACGCGGGCATGCGCTCTGCTAGAGGGATAGCGGGGATGCGGCCACGGCCCGCGCATGCACCGCTGGACCGGGATTAAGGTAAGTGTTGAGGGTGTCCTGGGGGGTTTCACACAGAGGGGCATCCTGATTTTGGATGCCCCGTGAGGAGAGAATGGATCGGCCTGGGAATCTTATAGATTTCCGGGCCGATCCAGCTGGGTTTTGGTCCACTTTAAACTGAGCCTCTGGCCCCACAGCTACCAGGCTGACCTCAAAATCTAGACCACATATAGGGTTGCCACCTGGCTGGTATTTTTTGTTTTCCACTTTGCTCATACCTTCCAACTCTTCAGGGTGGGACTTACCTTCCCCGTCCTGGTTTCTTTAGGGGCATCCCATTGTTGTGTGTGTCCCCAGTGTCACCTTCTTCTTCCTTTTTGACCTTCTGCACCCTGCATTAAACACACCACACTGCATACTGTCACAGACTCAGGTGTGGATCCACTTTAACTGTGGGACCGATGGCGGGTACCGTGTCAGGGGAGCGGAGTCTAAGAGGCCACCGGTATTCACCAGAGCCCACGGCAAGGCAGGTTGGTCTTGTAGCGGCGAGTGACCCCCAGGTCGCTACCCCCTAACAGCGGCCCAGTCCCACAGTCAGCCGAGGTTCAGCGAGGTACACAAGTTGCAGGCAAAAGGCGTAGTGAGTACAGGCAGAGGTCAGGGCTGGCAGCACAGGTTCGTGGTAAAGGTGAGTAGCCGAGGTCGGGGCAGGCAGCAAAGGTTCAGAGTCGGGGACAGGCAGAGGTCGGTACACGGGTGAGCAATCCAAGAATGTCTGACTTTCAACAAGCATGGAGAGACCAAGATCCGGCACTGAAGGAAGGAAGTGCCTCTTTAAATAGGGGAAGAGGATGCAGGATTGGATGACCAAACACCAATCAGTGCTGTACAGGCCCTTTAAATCTCAGGAATCCAGTGCGCTCGCCCTCTAGTGGACGGAGACGTGCACGCACCTGAGCATGTGAGAAGGAAGCATGGGGGGAAGGGAGACAGCTGGGAACAGCCATGAGGGAAGTGCTGCAAAATGGATGACGGCTGGATGCAGCCATGGAGGTAAGTGAAGTGCTGCTAGATGGGCGTGCAGCGCTCGCCCTAACACATACATTTATTTTTTTAACGTTTGTGTTTTATTTGTAAGCTTTTTAGTTTTTCGTATTTGTAAGTCCTTTTGTTTTTTATTCTTCTAAAATGTGTCACATAACTTGTCCTACCTGAGTTCTCGGGCGATGGCTTAGTCAAGGTCTAGCGCCACCTAGTGACTCATAGCGGCAGGCAGCGTCTGGTGAACGCCAAACGCTGTACGCTATACCACATTTATCAAAGCGAATCTGGTGAGCGCCTCTAACAGCGCCATGTAGCGTACGATTCATCATTACAGGCTGCTCAGTGTATAGCGCCGGCGCTCTAGCGTCCAGAGCAACAGGTAAGACCTGTCGCGACCGTTTGCTCTCCCATACATTTCAATGGACGTTCCTTCAAATCCCTTTCCTGATTTTATTTATTTATTTATTTTTTTCTTAAATAATTGTGTTACATCTCATGGCCTTGAAAAAGTCATTTTTGAAAAGTTTTTATGCAGAATTGTCATTACAGGTCTGGCACTAAAGTTAAAATAATGTCATTCCATGTGTTTTCGCTTTGTTACTGGTGGATATGTGTTAAAAAAATCACTTTAATCGCACGGCGTCGGCGCTCAAAGTTGGTTTCGCTATAGCCTAGAGCGCCAGACGCTGTGTGATTAAAGTGATTTTTTGAACACATATCCACTAGGGATGAGCGAATCGATCCGGACGAACCCGGATTCGATCCGAATTTCAGGAAAAATTCGATTCGGATCGAATCCGAATTTCCCCGCGATTCGATCACTCGAAGTTTTCCTTTAACATCCATTCATTTACATTTACAGGCATTCTAAGATGGCGGACGGGACATGTCTGGACATGTATCCCGCGCCAGTGCAAGCTGGGGCAGTCACATGCAGCCTATCAGCAGCCAGCAAGCCCGGTGACGTCACACAGCGGTATTTAACGGCGGCCATCTTGCTTTTCCTCATTTCTCTATTGCATTCGTGACAGACAGACAGAACGCTGTGTAGCTGAGGCAGTTAGACAGGCTGGAGACAGGGACAGACAGGGACAGGCAGGAGACAGGCAGGAGACAGACAGGAGACAGACAGAAAGCCAGGGAAAGGTAGGAAAAACGGAGCTGGCTGACAGGGAGATTTTTTTTTTTTCATCCAGCCTTTGTTAGCGTTTTCAGGCTGCTTATAGTAACTAACTGTGCATATATACTGAACTGATCTTAAGTCTGCTGTGAGGCATCCCATTCTGTGACTAAAGCAGCCTCTGTTTAAGACCATATAAGCATTTGCTCTTATCATATTTGAAATTAGGCCTGATAAAGACACTTTTGCTGGCCAAAGCACTACTGGACCCTGCCAGGTCCATTCCTGCCCAGGGCATCCCATTCTGTGACTACAGCAGCCTCTGTTTAAGACCATATAAGCATTTGCTCTTATCATATTTGAAATTAGCCTGATAAAGACACTTTTGCTGGCCAAAGCACTACTGGACCCTGCCAGGTCCATTCCTGCCCAGGGCATCCCATTCTGTGACTAAAGCAGCCTCTGTTTAAGACCATATAAGCATTTGCTCTTATCATATTTGAAATTAGGCCTGATAAAGACACTTTTGCTGGCCAAAGCACTACTGGACCCTGCCAGGTCCATTCCTGCCCGGGGCATCCCATTCTGTGACTACAGCAGCCTCTGTTTAAGACCATATAAGCATTTGCTCTTATCATATTTGAAATTAGCCTGATAAAGACACTTTTGCTGGCCAAAGCACTACTGGACCCTGCCAGGTCCATTCCTGCCCGGGGCATCCCATTCTGTGACTACAGCAGCCTCTGTTTAAGACCATATAAGCATTTGCTCTTATCATATTTGAAATTAGGCCTGATAAAGACACTTTTGCTGGCCAAAGCACTACTGGACCCTGCCAGGTCCATTCCTGCCCAGGGCATCCCATTCTGTGACTACAGCAGCCTCTGTTTAAGACCATATAAGCATTTGCTCTTATCATATTTGAAATTAGCCTGATAAAGACACTTTTGCTGGCCAAAGCACTACTGGACCCTGCCAGGTCCATTCCTGCCCAGGGCATCCCATTCTGTGACTAAAGCAGCCTCTGTTTAAGACCATATAAGCATTTGCTCTTATCATATTTGAAATTAGGCCTGATAAAGACACTTTTGCTGGCCAAAGCACTACTGGACCCTGCCAGGTCCATTCCTGCCCGGGGCATCCCATTCTGTGACTACAGCAGCCTCTGTTTAAGACCATATAAGCATTTGCTCTTATCATATTTGAAATTAGCCTGATAAAGACACTTTTGCTGGCCAAAGCACTACTGGACCCTGCCAGGTCCATTCCTGCCCGGGGCATCCCATTCTGTGACTACAGCAGCCTCTGTTTAAGACCATATAAGCATTTGCTCTTATCATATTTGAAATTAGGCCTGATAAAGACACTTTTGCTGGCCAAAGCACTACTGGACCCTGCCAGGTCCATTCCTGCCCAGGGCATCCCATTCTGTGACTACAGCAGCCTCTGTTTAAGACCATATAAGCATTTGCTCTTATCATATTTGAAATTAGGCCTGATGAAGACACTTTTGCTGGCCAAAGCACTACTGGACCCTGCCAGGTCCATTCCTGCCCGGGGCATCCCATTCTGTGACTACAGCAGCCTCTGTTTCAGACCATATAAGCATTTGCTCTTATCATATTTGAAATTAGGCCTGATAAAGACACTTTTGCTGGCCAAAGCACTACTGGACCCTGCCAGGTCCATTCCTGCCCAGGGCATCCCATTCTGTGACTACAGCAGCCTCTGTTTAAGACCATATAAGCATTTGCTCTTATCATATTTGAAATTAGCCTGATAAAGACACTTTTGCTGGCCAAAGCACTACTGGACCCTGCCAGGTCCATTCCTGCCCAGGGCATCCCATTCTGTGACTAAAGCAGCCTCTGTTTAAGACCATATAAGCATTTGCTCTTATCATATTTGAAATTAGGCCTGATAAAGACACTTTTGCTGGCCAAAGCACTACTGGACCCTGCCAGGTCCATTCCTGCCCGGGGCATCCCATTCTGTGACTACAGCAGCCTCTGTTTAAGACCATATAAGCATTTGCTCTTATCATATTTGAAATTAGCCTGATAAAGACACTTTTGCTGGCCAAAGCACTACTGGACCCTGCCAGGTCCATTCCTGCCCAGGGCATCCCATTCTGTGACTAAAGCAGCCTCTGTTTAAGACCATATAAGCATTTGCTCTTATCATATTTGAAATTAGGCCTGATAAAGACACTTTTGCTGGCCAAAGCACTACTGGACCCTGCCAGGTCCATTCCTGCCCGGGGCATCCCATTCTGTGACTACAGCAGCCTCTGTTTAAGACCATATAAGCATTTGCTCTTATCATATTTGAAATTAGCCTGATAAAGACACTTTTGCTGGCCAAAGCACTACTGGACCCTGCCAGGTCCATTCCTGCCCAGGGCATCCCATTCTGTGACTAAAGCAGCCTCTGTTTAAGACCATATAAGCATTTGCTCTTATCATATTTGAAATTAGGCCTGATAAAGACACTTTTGCTGGCCAAAGCACTACTGGACCCTGCCAGGTCCATTCCTGCCCGGGGCATCCCATTCTGTGACTACAGCAGCCTCTGTTTAAGACCATATAAGCATTTGCTCTTATCATATTTGAAATTAGCCTGATAAAGACACTTTTGCTGGCCAAAGCACTACTGGACCCTGCCAGGTCCATTCCTGCCCAGGGCATCCCATTCTGTGACTAAAGCAGCCTCTGTTTAAGACCATATAAGCATTTGCTCTTATCATATTTGAAATTAGGCCTGATAAAGACACTTTTGCTGGCCAAAGCACTACTGGACCCTGCCAGGTCCATTCCTGCCCGGGGCATCCCATTCTGTGACTACAGCAGCCTCTGTTTAAGACCATATAAGCATTTGCTCTTATCATATTTGAAATTAGCCTGATAAAGACACTTTTGCTGGCCAAAGCACTACTGGACCCTGCCAGGTCCATTCCTGCCCAGGGCATCCCATTCTGTGACTAAAGCAGCCTCTGTTTAAGACCATATAAGCATTTGCTCTTATCATATTTGAAATTAGGCCTGATAAAGACACTTTTGCTGGCCAAAGCACTACTGGACCCTGCCAGGTCCATTCCTGCCCGGGGCATCCCATTCTGTGACTACAGCAGCCTCTGTTTAAGACCATATAAGCATTTGCTCTTATCATATTTGAAATTAGCCTGATAAAGACACTTTTGCTGGCCAAAGCACTACTGGACCCTGCCAGGTCCATTCCTGCCCAGGGCATCCCATTCTGTGACTAAAGCAGCCTCTGTTTAAGACCATATAAGCATTTGCTCTTATCATATTTGAAATTAGGCCTGATAAAGACACTTTTGCTGGCCAAAGCACTACTGGACCCTGCCAGGTCCATTCCTGCCCGGGGCATCCCATTCTGTGACTACAGCAGCCTCTGTTTAAGACCATATAAGCATTTGCTCTTATCATATTTGAAATTAGCCTGATAAAGACACTTTTGCTGGCCAAAGCACTACTGGACCCTGCCAGGTCCATTCCTGCCCAGGGCATCCCATTCTGTGACTAAAGCAGCCTCTGTTTAAGACCATATAAGCATTTGCTCTTATCATATTTGAAATTAGGCCTGATAAAGACACTTTTGCTGGCCAAAGCACTACTGGACCCTGCCAGGTCCATTCCTGCCCGGGGCATCCCATTCTGTGACTACAGCAGCCTCTGTTTAAGACCATATAAGCATTTGCTCTTATCATATTTGAAATTAGCCTGATAAAGACACTTTTGCTGGCCAAAGCACTACTGGACCCTGCCAGGTCCATTCCTGCCCAGGGCATCCCATTCTGTGACTAAAGCAGCCTCTGTTTAAGACCATATAAGCATTTGCTCTTATCATATTTGAAATTAGGCCTGATAAAGACACTTTTGCTGGCCAAAGCACTACTGGACCCTGCCAGGTCCATTCCTGCCCGGGGCATCCCATTTTGTGACTACAGCAGCCTCTGTTTAAGACCATATAAGCATTTGCTCTTATCATATTTGAAATTAGGCCTGATAAAGACACTTTTGCTGGCCAAAGCACTACTGGACCCTGCCAGGTCCATTCCTGCCCAGGGCATCCCATTCTGTGACTACAGCAGCCTCTGTTTAAGACCATATAAGCATTTGCTCTTATCATATTTGAAATTAGGCCTGATAAAGACACTTTTGCTGGCCAAAGCACTACTGGACCCTGCCAGGTCCATTCCTGCCCGGGGCATCCCATTCTGTGACTACAGCAGCCTCTGTTTAAGACCATATAAGCATTTGCTCTTATCATATTTGAAATTAGGCCTGATAAAGACACTTTTGCTGGCCAAAGCACTACTGGACCCTGCCAGGTCGATTCCTGTTGGGGCATCCCATTCTGTGACTAAAGCAGCCTCTGTTTAAGACCATATAAGCATTTGCTCTTATCATATTTGAAATTAGGCCTGATAAAGACACTTTTGCTGGCCAAAGCACTACTGGACCCTGCCAGGTCCATTCCTGCCCAGGGCATCCCATTCTGTGACTACAGCAGCCTCTGTTTAAGACCATATAAGCATTTGCTCTTATCATATTTGAAATTAGGCCTGATAAAGACACTTTTGCTGGCCAAAGCACTACTGGACCCTGCCAGGTCCATTCCTGCCCGGGGCATCCCATTCTGTGACTACAGCAGCCTCTGTTTAAGACCATATAAGCATTTGCTCTTATCATATTTGAAATTAGGCCTGATAAAGACACTTTTGCTGGCCAAAGCACTACTGGACCCTGCCAGGTCCATTCCTGCCCAGGGCATCCCATTCTGTGACTACAGCAGCCTCTGTTTAAGACCATATAAGCATTTGCTCTTATCATATTTGAAATTAGGCCTGATAAAGACACTTTTGCTGGCCAAAGCACTACTGGACCCTGCCAGGTCGATTCCTGTTGGGGCATCCCATTCTGTGACTAAAGCAGCCTCTGTTTAAGACCATATAAGCATTTGCTCTTATCATATTTGAAATTAGGCCTGATAAAGACACTTTTGCTGGCCAAAGCACTACTGGACCCTGCCAGGTCCATTCCTGCCCAGGGCATCCCATTCTGTGACTACAGCAGCCTCTGTTTAAGACCATATAAGCATTTGCTCTTATCATATTTGAAATTAGGCCTGATAAAGACACTTTTGCTGGCCAAAGCACTACTGGACCCTGCCAGGTCCATTCCTGCCCGGGGCATCCCATTCTGTGACTAAAGCAGCCTCTGTTTAAGACCATATAAGCATTTGCTCTTATCATATTTGAAATTAGGCCTGATAAAGACACTTTTGCTGGCCAAAGCACTACTGGACCCTGCCAGGTCCATTCCTGCCCGGGGCATCCCATTCTGTGACTACAGCAGCCTCTGTTTAAGACCATATAAGCATTTGCTCTTATCATATTTGAAATTAGGCCTGATAAAGACACTTTTGCTGGCCAAAGCACTACTGGACCCTGCCAGGTCCATTCCTGCCCAGGGCATCCCATTCTGTGACTAAAGCAGCCTCTGTTTAAGACCATATAAGCATTTGCTCTTATCATATTTGAAATTAGGCCTGATAAAGACACTTTTGCTGGCCAAAGCACTACTGGACCCTGCCAGGTCCATTCCTGCCCAGGGCATCCCATTCTGTGACTAAAGCAGCCTCTGTTTAAGACCATATAAGCATTTGCTCTTATCATATTTGAAATTAGGCCTGATAAAGACACTTTTGCTGGCCAAAGCACTACTGGACCCTGCCAGGTCCATTCCTGCCCGGGGCATCCCATTCTGTGACTAAAGCAGCCTCTGTTTAAGACCATATAAGCATTTGCTCTTATCATATTTGAAATTAGCCTGATAAAGACACTTTTGCTGGCCAAAGCACTACTGGACCCTGCCAGGTCCATTCCTGCCCAGGGCATCCCATTCTGTGACTACAGCAGCCTCTGTTTAAGACCATATAAGCATTTGCTCTTATTATATTTATATTATAAGACACTTTTGCTGGGCATAGGCTTACTGCTGCCTGCCAGGTGCACTTCTGTTGAGGCATCCCATTCTGTAACATAGCATACCCCTCTTTATTTACACTAAGCAGCTCTCTTATTTACACTAAGCAGGCCTGTTGGAGGCTGAGTGTTACTGCTCACTTTTGGTGTGCATTATATTCTGTTTCATATAGACCCACCGCTGCCCGGGGTTTTTTTAAATATCACCTACTACCACGCCAGTTAGACTATGTCGGGCAGACAAGTGCCTGGAAGTGAAAAGAGGAGTGGCAGAGGCCAAGATTCCGCAGGCAGAGCTCGCATCAGACTGGGGGCCAGTAGCAGCAGGAGTCACGCTGAGAGACCTAATCTGCCAGTATCTGCTAGCGGTCGGGTCTCCACCAGTAACGCATCTGCCGTGGTAGATTGGTTGACGCGCTCATCAACAACATCATCACAACTTACGTCTGAGACCCCCAGTCTAGGGTCGGTAGGTTCCTCTGACACAACCCTGAGTTGGCATGCCCCGAGAGCAGTCCCTGTCCTCCCATTGCCTCTGGCCTACGCCGTTCCCTCCCCCAGCGACGTATCCTATGCTTTGGGTTCAGCTCCACTCTTTAGTGAGGAGGACCATCAGATAGAGGACAGTCAGCAGCTACTGCCCAGCCAAGAAATGGAGGTGGCTTCTTTAGCTAGGCAGACAAATAGTGATGTGGACAGTGTCGTGGGTGCTGCGAGCGTTCCAGCTCCTGCGCCAGACACTGTTGACGAATCCACGAACATCAGTGACGTACAGCCACAACTCGGTGATGATGATGATGATGACGATGAAGCCGATCGCACTTGGGAGCCGGGTGATGAAGGGGCTTCATCGTCATCATCAGGAGAAGAGGGGTGCAGGTTGCCCCGGAGTCAGCAGCTGAGGCAGCAAGGTGGTAGCAGTCAGCATGGGGGCACAATTCCAAAGGCTGGAGCCGGCCGGGGCCGGGGCCGGGGTAGAGCACCTGCTGTGCGGCAGTCTACCTTATCGGGAGGTAGTGGAGCAGGGGTTCCTGGAGTTGGCAACAGCAGCAGTGAATCAGTGAGGCCAGGGGGTGGGAAAAGTAGCTACTCGGCAGTGTGGCAGTTTTTCCTGAGGCATCCGCAGGAGGGTAACATGGCCACATGCAAGATATGTAGGCAAAAGGTGAAGCGTAGCCAGGGTCCAAATGTTGGCACCACGGCCCTGCGTCAACATATGATGCGTCACCATAAAACGACCTGGGAGAACCGAGGCTCCCAAGGGGTGGTCCAGTCTGCTTCCTCACCAAGTGAGCTCCCAATTTCTGCCAGCCAAGGCTCCAGCACCTCAGCCGAAGGCAGCTGTGCGTCATACCCATCCTCTGTCGCTCCTGCTCCTCCTCCTCCAAGTCATGCATCCCGCCAGCAATCCATCAGCGAAGCCATGTCCAAGAGACAGCAGTATGCGCCCACTCATCCTACGGCGCAGAAGCTGAATGTGCTCCTGTCCAAGTTGCTGGTGCTGCAGTCGCTCCCTTTTCAGGTGGTGGAATCTGCACCTTTCAGAGAACTGATGGCTTGTGCCGAGCCGAGGTGGAGAGTCCCAAGCCGTCATTTCTTTGCCAAGAAGGCAGTACCAGCGCTGCACACTTTTGTTGAACAGAAGGTGGGCCAGTCCTTGAGCCTGTCGGTGTGTAGCAAAATACATGGCAGCGCCGACATCTGGAGCTGTAACTACGGTCAGGGGCAGTACATGTCGTTTACGGCCCACTGGGTGAATGTGGTCCCTTTGCAGCAGCAACTTGGATAGGTCACGCCGCTTCGGCCTCCGCGCTCTCTGCCCATTGGGCCTGTGACACCGTGCGACTCGGCCTCCTCATCCTCCGCCATCTCCTCACCCTCCACTGTAGGCTCAAGTCTCAGTGCCCCTCCAGTCTACCATGTGTGCAGGGCACGGAGGTGTCACGCAGTGCTTCACATGGTTTGTCTTGGCGAACGGAGTCACACAGGGGAGGAACTGCTTAAATGTATTCATCAGGAAATCCAAACATGGCTTACTCCGAGAAAACTTAAAATGGGAATCATGGTTACCGACAATGGGAAGAACATTTTGTCTGCGCTGCGCCAAGGAAGCCTGACCCATGCCCCCTGCATGGCTCACGTCTTCAATCTGGTTGTCAAGCGGTTTCTGAAGTGTTCCCCCCATCTGCAGGACATCCTAACAACTTCACGGAAACTTTGCATGCACTTCAGCCACTCCTACACCGCCAAACACACCCTTCTTGAGCTACAGCGTCAGAATGGTATCCCCCAACATAGTCTGATTTGCGATGTTTCCACCCGTTGGAATTCCACCCTTCACATGTTGGACCGATTATATGAACAGAGAAAAGCCATCACGGATTTCCTGATGATCCAAGCAGATAGGGGGACTCCCCTGTGTAACTTCAATGTCAACCAGTGGCAGCTCATACGTGACACCTGCCGTTTGCTCAGGCCCTTTGAGGAAGCCACTTTATTTGTCAGTCGGCAGGATTACGGGATGAACGACGTGATTCCACTGCTTCATGTACTACAGCACATGTTGGAAACCATGGCTGGTCAGGGCACTGGAGACATGGCGTTTACATCTTACGGCCACATGAACCCCGTTGGAGCTGAACTGGAGGAGGAGGAGGAGGAAGAGGAGGAGGAGGAGTTGCCCAGCGAAACACAGTTTAGGCTTGGCGAAATGGCTGGTTTATCTAGTCAGCGGACAGGAGAGGAGGAGCAGGAGCAGCCAGAGGAGCTAGAGGTTTTTGAGGAAGGAGAGACAGAGGACCCGGGCACACTGTGGCAGTATGCAGTGGAGATGGAGACAGGTAGTCCATCCGAGTCACTTGCGCAAATGGCACGAAGCATGCTCACATGCTTGCGTAGTGACCCCAGAATTGTTTCCATCTGTCGGCGGGATGACTTCTGGCTGTCCACCTTATTGGACCCTCGCTTCCGGCACAAAATGGGGGCATTTTTTAAACCCACCGAGAGGGAGGACAAACTCAACTACTACAAAGACATTCTACGTAGGCAGTTGGCCGATGCCTATCTGCGCCATGGTCCATACTCTCGCAGGTCTGACTCGAGGGGACCTCTGCGCTCACCTTCCACTGCCATGGCCGCTGGGGGGGTTGGCAGCAGCAGCAGCAGAAGCTCCATCAGCAGCAGCAGCCTCAGTCTTCAGTCGCTAATGAGTAGCTTTCTACACCCGCATAGTGAGGCTACTCATGAGCAGCAGGAAGACCTGGAGCAGGACCTGAACCAGCAGGTCATGTCATACTTTGACATGACCATGCCAACACACCTTGAGGATCCGCTGGACTTCTGGGCAGCCAAACTTGATATGTGGCCGCAACTAGCAGAGTTTGCCCTGGAAAAGCTGTCCTGCCCGGCAAGTAGCGTGCCATCTGAGCGGGTGTTTAGTGCGGCGGGGGCCATAGTTACGGCGAGGAGAACTCGTCTGTCAACTAAAAATGTGGAGAGACTCACCTTTGTCAAAATGAATCAGGGATGGATCAGCCAGGATTTCCACCCACCAATGCCTGATGCATGCGACTAGATTCAGCATGGTGCCACGTTTTACACTTTCCAAATGGTGCAAAACATATTTATGTCTTTAGGCCATTTTTTGGGCTCCTGCTGCTGCTGCTGCCAACTTCTGCCAACTCCAGGGTGTGATTCATCCAATTTTTGGGCTCCTGAGGCCAACTCCAGTGTATATTTGGGCTCCTGCTGCTGCTGCTGCCAACTTCTGCCAACTCCAGGGTGTGATTCATCCAATTTTTGGGCTCCTGAGGCCAACTCCAGTGTATATTTGGGCTCCTGCTGCTGCTGCTGCCAACTTCTGCCAACTCCAGGGTGTGATTCATCCAATTTTTGGGCTCCTGAAGCCAACTCCAGTGTATATTTGGGCTCCTGCTGCTGCTGGTGTCAACTCCTGCCAACTCCAGGGTGTGATTCATCCAATTTTTGGGCTCCTGAAGCCAACTCCAGTGTATATTTGGGCTCCTGCTGCTGCTGCTGCCAACTTCTGCCAACTCCAGGGTGTGATTCATCCAATTTTTGGGCTCCTGAGGCCAACTCCAGTGTATATTTGGGCTCCTGCTGCTGCCAACTTCTGCCAACTCCAGGGTGTGATTCATCCAATTTTTGGGCTCCTGAAGCCAACTCCAGTGTATATTTGGGCTCCTGCTGCTGCTGCTGCCAACTTCTGCCAACTCCAGGGTGTGATTCATCCAATTTTTGGGCTCCTGAAGCCAACTCCAGTGTATATTTGGGCTCCTGCTGCTGCTGGTGTCAACTCCTGCCAACTCCAGGGTGTGATTCATCCAATTTTTGGGCTCCTGAAGCCAAATCCAGTGTATATTTGGGCTCCTGCTGCTGCTACTGTCAACTCCTGCCAACTCCAGGGTGTGATTCATCCAATTTTTGGGCTCCTGAGGCCAACTCCAGTGTATATTTGGGCTCCTGCTGCTGCTGCTGCCAACTTCTGCCAACTCCAGGGTGTGATTCATCCAATTATTGGGCTCCTGAAGCCAACTCCAGTGTATATTTGGGCTCCTGCTGCTGCTGGTGTCAACTCCTGCCAACTCCAGGGTGTGATTCATCCAATTTTTGGGCTCCTGAAGCCAACTCCAGTGTATATTTGGGCTCCTGCTGCTGCTGCTGCCAACTTCTGCCAACTCCAGGGTGTGATTCATCCAATTTTTGGGCTCCTGAGGCCAACTCCAGTGTATATTTGGGCTCCTGCTGCTGCTGCTGCCAACTTCTGCCAACTCCAGGGTGTGATTCATCCAATTTTTGGGCTCCTGAAGCCAACTCCAGTGTATATTTGGGCTCCTGCTGCTGCTGGTGTCAACTCCTGCCAACTCCAGGGTGTGATTCATCCAATTTTTGGGCTCCTGAAGCCAAATCCAGTGTATATTTGGGCTCCTGCTGCTGCTACTGTCAACTCCTGCCAACTCCAGGGTGTGATTCATCCAATTTTTGGGCTCCTGAGGCCAACTCCAGTGTATATTTGGGCTCCTGCTGCTGCTGCTGCCAACTTCTGCCAACTCCAGGGTGTGATTCATCCAATTTTTGGGCTCCTGAGGCCAACTCCAGTGTATATTTGGGCTCCTGCTGCTGCTGCTGCCAACTTCTGCCAACTCCAGGGTGTGATTCATCCAATTTTTGGGCTCCTGAAGCCAACTCCAGTGTATATTTGGGCTCCTGCTGCTGCTGGTGTCAACTCCTGCCAACTCCAGGGTGTGATTCATCCAATTTTTGGGCTCCTGAAGCCAACTCCAGTGTATATTTGGGCTCCTGCTGCTGCTGCTGCCAACTTCTGCCAACTCCAGGGTGTGATTCATCCAATTTTTGGGCTCCTGAGGCCAACTCCAGTGTATATTTGGGCTCCTGCTGCTGCTACTGTCAACTCCTGCCAACTCCAGGGTGTGATTCATCCAATTTTTGGGCTCCTGAGGCCAACTCCAGTGTATATTTGGGCTCCTGCTGCTGCTGCTGCCAACTTCTGCCAACTCCAGGGTGTGATTCATCCAATTTTTGGGCTCCTGAGGCCAACTCCAGTGTATATTTGGGCTCCTGCTGCTGCTGCTGCCAACTTCTGCCAACTCCAGGGTGTGATTCATCCAATTTTTGGGCTCCTGAGGCCAACTCCAGTGTATATTTGGGCTCCTGCTGCTGCTGCTGCCAACTTCTGCCAACTCCAGGGTGTGATTCATCCAATTTTTGGGCTCCTGAGGCCAACTCCAGTGTATATTTGGGCTCCTGCTGCTGCTGCTGCCAACTTCTGCCAACTCCAGGGTGTGATTCATCCAATTTTTGGGCTCCTGAAGCCAACTCCAGTGTATATTTGGGCTCCTGCTGCTGCTGGTGTCAACTCCTGCCAACTCCAGGGTGTGATTCATCCAATTTTTGGGCTCCTGAAGCCAACTCCAGTGTATTTTTGGGCTCCTGCTGCTGCTGCTGCCAACTTCTGCCAACTCCAGGGTGTGATTCATCCAATTTTTGGGCTCCTGAGGCCAACTCCAGTGTATATTTGGGCTCCTGCTGCTGCTACTGTCAACTCCTGCCAACTCCAGGGTGTGATTCATCCAATTTTTGGGCTCCTGAGGCCAACTCCAGTGTATATTTGGGCTCCTGCTGCTGCTGCTGCCAACTTCTGCCAACTCCAGGGTGTGATTCATCCAATTTTTGGGCTCCTGAGGCCAACTCCAGTGTATATTTGGGCTCCTGCTGCTGCTGCTGCCAACTTCTGCCAACTCCAGGGTGTGATTCATCCAATTTTTGGGCTCCTGAGGCCAACTCCAGTGTATATTTGGGCTCCTGCTGCTGCTGCTGCCAACTTCTGCCAACTCCAGGGTGTGATTCATCCAATTTTTGGGCTCCTGAGGCCAACTCCAGTGTATATTTGGGCTCCTGCTGCTGCTGCTGCCAACTTCTGCCAACTCCAGGGTGTGATTCATCCAATTTTTGGGCTCCTGAAGCCAACTCCAGTGTATATTTGGGCTCCTGCTGCTGCTGGTGTCAACTCCTGCCAACTCCAGGGTGTGATTCATCCAATTTTTGGGCTCCTGAAGCCAACTCCAGTGTATATTTGGGCTCCTGCTGCTGCTGCTGCCAACTTCTGCCAACTCCAGGGTGTGATTCATCCAATTTTTGGGCTCCTGAGGCCAACTCCAGTGTATATTTGGGCTCCTGCTGCTGCTACTGTCAACTCCTGCCAACTCCAGGGTGTGATTCATCCAATTTTTGGGCTCCTGAGGCCAACTCCAGTGTATATTTGGGCTCCTGCTGCTGCTGCTGCCAACTTCTGCCAACTCCAGGGTGTGATTCATCCAATTTTTGGGCTCCTGAGGCCAACTCCAGTGTATATTTGGGCTCCTGCTGCTGCTGCTGCCAACTTCTGCCAACTCCAGGGTGTGATTCATCCAATTTTTGGGCTCCTGAGGCCAACTCCAGTGTATATTTGGGCTCCTGCTGCTGCTGCTGCCAACTTCTGCCAACTCCAGGGTGTGATTCATCCAATTTTTGGGCTCCTGAGGCCAACTCCAGTGTATATTTGGGCTCCTGCTGCTGCTGCTGCCAACTTCTGCCAACTCCAGGGTGTGATTCATCCAATTTTTGGGCTCCTGAAGCCAACTCCAGTGTATATTTGGGCTCCTGCTGCTGCTGGTGTCAACTCCTGCCAACTCCAGGGTGTGATTCATCCAATTTTTGGGCTCCTGAAGCCAACTCCAGTGTATATTTGGGCTCCTGCTGCTGCTGCTGCCAACTTCTGCCAACTCCAGGGTGTGATTCATCCAATTTTTGGGCTCCTGAGGCCAACTCCAGTGTATATTTGGGCTCCTGCTGCTGCTACTGTCAACTCCTGCCAACTCCAGGGTGTGATTCATCCAATTTTTGGGCTCCTGAGGCCAACTCCAGTGTATATTTGGGCTCCTGCTGCTGCTGCTGCCAACTTCTGCCAACTCCAGGGTGTGATTCATCCAATTTTTGGGCTCCTGAGGCCAACTCCAGTGTATATTTGGGCTCCTGCTGCTGCTGCTGCCAACTTCTGCCAACTCCAGGGTGTGATTCATCCAATTTTTGGGCTCCTGAAGCCAACTCCAGTGTATATTTGGGCTCCTGCTGCTGCTGGTGTCAACTCCTGCCAACTCCAGGGTGTGATTCATCCAATTTTTGGGCTCCTGAAGCCAACTCCAGTGTATATTTGGGCTCCTGCTGCTGCTGCTGCCAACTTCTGCCAACTCCAGGGTGTGATTCATCCAATTTTTGGGATCCTGAGGCCAACTCCAGTGTATATTTGGGCTCCTTCTGCCCCTCATAGTGATGCCACTTCAACTCTCTGCAATTGTGCCGCTCTGCGATTCTATTAGCGATGCCTCTGATCTGCATGTGATATTTCTTCAAAGTATTATTTAACTAACCCAGCACGCATCCTGTGCGTGTTACAGCAAGGCTGAATGGTTTACAACCCTATTGAGGCTGTAGGAGGCTCAGAAATAGCCGTTTTTAATAGCGATTCGTCGCGAATTTATTCGGGTCGAAACGATTTTTGTCGGAAAATTCGGCGAATCAGTCGAATCGAATTTTTCAAAAGTTCGCTCATCTCTAATATCCACCAGTAACAAAGCGAAAACACATGGAATGACATTATTTTAACATTGTGACATTAACACTTTAGTGATTTTTTGATGAATATGCTGTGAGTCGCTGAGAGCCGGTCACTCTGAGCAGTCGCTACCTTTCGCTCCTTATAGCGTAATACTGGTGTTATAGCGACCAACGTACATCTCATTCATGATTGCCGGCCAGCGTGCTACAGCGACTGAGGCGCTCAGTTACAATGTCCGATAGCCGCTTACAGCGACTACTAGCGGTCGCTCTAAGTGCCGCTGTGCAGACGCTCATCTGGCAATACCTGCCGTTAGTAAGTGAATCAGCCGCCACGACTCCAAGCCCAACACCTGGGCCTCCTCCTATTCGGCTGCTTCCTGGGCTGTTGGTATTCCGAGTAGGAGGATGAGGACGCTATCAGTCTTGGAGGATGACGCCTTACCTGCACACCCAGTCTTTGGCCCTTCTGCTCCAGGCGGGCTTTATTCTCTGCCAGAACGCAGATGATAGAGGAGAAGCACAATTTAGTCACACAGTTCTGCATTGGTGGGCAACTTCTCTATGGACCAGCCACTTACCTCTGAAGTTTGGTCATACCATCGCATGCCCTTCCTGTGGCGGGGACCAACCATGGCCACACCTCTGACTAGGGCGGCCTCGGACCAGAGGACTTTGAATTTTGTTGCTGGATGAGAGAAACTCTGGCGTCATATGGGCTTGCGTGGGCTGAGAAATAGAGCCTATGTGGTTGCAGTGAGTCCGTCTGAGGGAACCTCTTGGGGTAGTAGTGTGTTAAAGTGGGGCGGCCCCCCCTAAAGTTGCCACTGTTAACTGTGAAAGGTGGATTGCTGTTATGTTATAGGACTGTTCCTTACAACAACCTTTTACTATAAAGCTAAACCCTGTGTGAAGGCGTGGTCAAGCTACTCTTTCTTGACCCCCCGTGACCTCATCAATAGAATTTCTTACATCAGAGGCGCCCCATAACAGGGCGGACCAGACCTCCAATCAAAATTGTTGCCTGACTCTTTATTTGTATGCTCAGTGACACAAAAACCTTTAGTAAGCCCAAAATTATTGGTAATAATACTCAAGCATTCTGCACTAATGGCCTAGATCATTGATTATCAACCTCTAGTGATGAGGAGTTGCAACCGAGTGAGTGACCCCCAAGGAGGGGAACAGTTCTAAATGTTACCTCAGAATCCCCACCACTGCTGCTACTGTTACCTCAGTGTTCTCACTGCCGCAGCCACCTCACCACTGCTGGCACCTCTTTGCTTTTACACATCTACCTTTAGAATCCTCATCACTGCCATCTGGTCCCCCAACTCTTTGCTTATCAGCTGTCGCCTCAGAATCCTCACTACAGCAGCCACCAGGTCCTCCACCTTCTGGCTTTTATGCTGCTACTTCAGAGTCCTTACCACTGCTGGCACCTCTTTGCTTTTACACAGCTACTTCAGAGTCCTAATTGCTTCCATCTGGTCCCCCAACTCTTTGCTTATCCACTGTCACCTAAGAATCCTCACCACTGGAGCCACTTGGTCCTACGTCTTTTTGCTTTTACGCTGCCACCTCAAAATCCTCACTACTGCTGCTACTGTTACCTCAGTGTTCTCACGGCCACAGCCACCCAGTCCTCCACCTTCTGGCTTTGGCGCTGCCACCTCAGAGTCCTCACCACTGGAGTCATCGAGTCCTCCACCTTCTGGCTTTGTTGCTGCCACCTGAGGGCCCTCACCACTGAAGCCATCCAGTTCTCCACCTTCTGGCTTTGTTGCTTGCACCCGAGGGGCCTCACCACTGGAGCCATCCAGTCCTCCACCTTCTTGCTTTGTTGCTTCTACCCGAGGGCCCTCACCACTGGAGCCACCCAGTCCTCCACCTTCTTGCTTTGTTGCTTCTACCCGAGGGCCCTCACCACTGGAGCCATCCAGTCCTCCACCTTCTTGCTTTGTTGCTTCTACCCGAGGGCCCTCACCACTGGAGCTATCCAGTCCTCCACCTTCTTGCTTTGTTGCTGCCACCTGAGGGCCCTTACCACTGGAGCCATCCAGTCCTTCACCTTCTGGCTTTGGCGCTGCCACCTCAGAGTCCTCACCACTGGAGCCACCCAGTCCTACACCTTCTTGCTTTGTTGCTGCCACCTGAGGGCCCTCACCACTGGAGCCACCCAGTCCTTCCCCTTCTGGCTTTGATGCTGCCACCTCAGGGCCCTCACCACTGGAGCCACCCAGTCCTTCCCCTTCTGGCTTTGATGCTGCCACCTCAGGGCCCTCACCACTGGAGCCACCCAGTCCTCCACCTTCTGGCTTTGATGCTGCCACCTCAGGGCCCTCACCACTGGAGCCACCCAGTCCTCCACCTTCTGGCTTTGACGCTGCCACCTCAGAGTCCTCACCACTGGAGCCACCCAATCCTCCACCTTCTGGCTTTGACGCTGCCACCTCAGTGTCCTCACCACTGGAGCCATCCAGTCCTCCACCTTCTGACTTTGTTGCTGCCACCTGAGGGCCCTCACCACTGGAGACATCCAGTCCTCTAACTTTTTGCTTTGTTGCTTTTTTTAATATATTTTTCTTTTCTTTTTTTATATATATTTTTCTTTTCTTTTGTTTATATATTTTTCTTTTCTTTTTTATATATATTTTTTTCTTTTCTTTTAGATATTTTTCTTTTCTTTACATATCTTTCTTTTCTATATTTTTCTTTTCTCTTTTGTCTATATTTTTCTTTTCATTTCTTTTATATATTTTCCTTTTATTTTTACATTTTTATTTTCTTTTATATATTTTTCTTTTCTCTTTTTATATATTTTTCTTTTCTCTTTTTATATATGTTTCTTTTCTTTTTAATATATTTTTCTTTTCCTTTTTTTAATATATTTTTCTTTTCTTTTATATATTTTTCTTTTCTTTTAAATATTTTTCTTTTCTTTTTTATATAATTTTCTTTTCTT
Organism: Gastrophryne carolinensis; assembly: GCA_027917425.1. Taxonomy (NCBI): domain Eukaryota; kingdom Metazoa; phylum Chordata; class Amphibia; order Anura; family Microhylidae; genus Gastrophryne; species Gastrophryne carolinensis. The sequence continues at coordinate 10,809,239 of CM051239.1, read as the reverse complement.
TACTTTTATATATATTTTTTCTTTTAGATATTTTTCGTTTCTTTTTTTATACATTTTTCTTTTCTTTTTGTTTATATATTTTTCTTTTTTTATATATATTTTTCTTTTCTCTTTTTATATATTTCTCTTTTTTTTATATATTTTGATTTTTTTATATACTTTTCCTTTATATATTTTTCTTTTCTTTTTTTATATATTTTCATTTTTTATATATATATATATATATATATATATATATATATATATATATATATATATATTTTTTTTTTTTTATATATATTTTTCTTTTCTTTTTTTTTTTTTAAATATATTTTTGACTGTTCAAGGTTTCCAGGATAAATAACAGCGGCGTAATTACCATAACAAAAATTTAGTAAAGGGCCCGAAGTTCTGGCCACAAAAGAAGACGTCGGAAGAGAGCGAACCGCCGGCGAGCGCGCCCCCTCCCATTACGGCGGTAATCCCGAAGATGCGCCTGTGAAAACGCAGCAAATTACACGATGTCAAACCCGCAGACACATGAAAGAAAATAGAAAAACAAAAGCCCTTGGAGCGGCCGCCCGAGATCTGAGGACGTGGCGCTCCCCCGTCCTCCCCGTGGCCGTAAACGCATTATATGGTAATTTTTTAAACTCGACGCGTTTTAAAAAAACAAACTGCGGCGCGAAGCAGAGCGAGATGAAAGGAGGCTGAAATTTCAGCCGCTCGAAGCTTTAGGAGAATGCGTGACATTAATATTCATTAGGCAGCACAAAGGATTGGACCGAAAATCAGGGACCAGAGCCGGCGCCGCAGTGCGCGCTCCCGTTAAAACTTTTCTTTTTAGGCCAGGAGGTCCCCTGATTGGTCCCTCACTGTGTGGCTTGTGGAGTCATGCCGGCTTACCTGTCTCTGCAGCCTCTGAAACAATGGAGTAATGGCAGCTTTTGGGATGCCCCCCTATAATAAACCCCCCTGGGGTTTTAGGCGATCTAGGTGTGCATTAGCCCTACTTTCTGCATACCTTCCAGATGTCCCTGATTTGGAGGGACTGTCCCTCTTTTGAGTCCATGTCCCTCTGTCCCTCGTTGTTCTCCTTTGTCCCTCTTTGAGGTGTAACATGCAGATCTGCAGCAATAAATGATTCATTTGCCTATTCAAAGTGTTTCTATTGTTGTAACTGTTACATCTTATGTCCTATCCATCCCTCAATGAGGGGGTGTGGCTGCATCAATCGCTCAATCAGGGGGTGTGGCTTCATCAATCGCTCAATGAGGGGGCGTGGCTTCATCCACGCCCCTCAATGAGGAGGTGTGGCTTCATTTACATATCATCTCTCTTGGAGGTGTAACATGCAGATCTGCAACAATTAATGATTCATTTGTTGTAGACGAGCTCTTGGGCGAAGGAGTGGGAGCGGATCCAAGCGCACTGATTGGAAGAGAGGCTGCACATGCACCGTAGTGAATGAGATCGGGCGATCTGGGGGGGTTCGACACAGCGGGGCATCCCCGATTGGGGTGCCCCGGGACAAGGACCAAAACCCAGGATAGCTTTGTAGTAAGTAGATGTCAATTACCACATAGGGAGGTGTCGCCTGACTCAGCCAGGAGGCCTAGTTAGCGCAGGGCTGTAAAATGGCTTGTTCTTCTGTCCTGTCATATGTAAATGGATGTAAAAATCCTGGGTTTGGGTCCACTTTAAAGCAGACCAAAAGGGGCCCTATGTCTATGAGACTCCAGGGCTGCCTGACTCCCTTGCACCTGGGCGTTATGATTTGGGAGGCCCCACTTCCTGAACTCCGCCAGTCACCCGATATGCTAACCTCACAAACGAGGAGACGACGCATGTGCGGCCGGCAGCGGCATCAATCGCATTCTTTACCGGCTGTGCACGTTAACGCACCGCTATAAGTAAATGGCTGTGTGTGGCCGCGCACAGATGAAAGATGCCAGTGATGACGCGAACCGATCACCTGTGCGGCTGGGATTCCATTCCGTTTCCCTAGCCGCACATTAAAGTAGACCAAAACATTAAAGTAGACCAAAAACTATCCTGGGTTTTGGTCCTTTCCCCAAAACCCAGGATAGTCAAAACCCTGGGTTTTGGTCATGAATCAAGAAAGTTTGACGTTCTGATTCAGACCGGATTTCGATCGTACGGCCTACAATCGTTTACCCACACACACAGGTCTTTTGGACCCCTGGCCCTAATAGCCAGACACTACATACACACACAGATCTCAAGCTAAGATCTCACCTTATGCAGTTAATATACCCAATTACACCATAAGGTCCTAGGCCCGACTATACAGCTATAAAGTCACACTCTGATTTACTGATTGTAAGGTGATCTCACAACCCCAGGCCGGCACTGGTACTGATAGGCAAGCACACAGGGCACAGGATTTAGCACACATACAATGTCCCTCCTGAAGTTTAGCGGGTTAGCACACAGAAGACCACTTTATAAATCTTTAGGATTTAATTCACCCATATGGGGCAGTGCATGTAAAACAAAGATGTACAATAGAAATAACAGACAATATATGGCAAGATGCTTATAAAATAAAAGGGAGAAATAAACAGAAATCCTTTACCTCTTGTGAAGATAATGTCCTGCTGTGAGGGATACACGGAAAGTAATGATAACAGCCTACTTATTACAAGCAATCCCCTGGCGTGTCATCTGTGCCTATCGCTCTCATTTTTAAACTGGTTATTGGGGCGGGCAGCATGCTGGATGTAGCCAATTGGGTTTCAGGGGAGTTCCATTGTAAAAGTTATGCTTTAATTTTCTTTTGAAGAGAGGTGTACAGCAAATGTCTCATTTACTGCTTTGTAGTAAGTAGATGTCAATTACCACATAGGGAGGTGTCACCTGACCCAGCCAGGAGGTCTAGTTAGCGCAGGGCTGTAAAATGGCTTGTTCTTCTGTCCTGTCATATGTAAATGGATTCCTGTTGGCACTTCCAGACAAATGTACTAGCAGACTTCTAATTGACAAGGTGTGTTTAACAACCATAGTTTGGTCATATTTTTTATCTGGACATATATTTTATATATCCTCACAACCCTGATCGGGGATGCCCCACTGCAGGGCTGGCTCCGGGTTTATGTGGGCCCTTGGGCGGCATGGTCTCAGTCGCGTCACATCACAGAGGGACGTCCCAAACCCAGATTGCCCCTAAGGATAATGCTATTTCGACTAAAACTCTAGTTTTGGTCTACTTTGAAGCGCACCAAACCCATTTAAACCTGACCTCAGAGATTTTAGATGCCCCCAGTTCATTACTTTCCTGGAACTGGTGAATGCACTGTGCGATCGCCAGTTTGAGTTAACGGCCAAACCGGGGGGGTTCTTTCACAAACTGGGGCATCCCAAATTGAGATGCCCCTGTAAAGCGGACCAAAACTCAGGGGTGGAGTTGCTTGCATAGTGGGTATGCCAGCGATCCCAGGGGGTGTCACACAGTAGGGTATCACAGATTGGGATGCTCCAGGGATAGGAAATCAGCTGGGGTGGGCAACTTAAAAGCAGAACAAAACCCAGCACTTCCTGCCCTGGAATCTAAATCTAGATGCCCCGTTGTGTGGAACCCCGCCATTCGAGGAGATGTGCTACACAGAAAAATAGAATAAAGAGGGCTAATCACCCTCTTCACCCTAACACAGGAGCACCAATAATCATACCAACAATCTAAAAATGATGCCTGATTTTATTGAAATGACACAAACCACATACAATACATAGAAACAACAACAAGTTAATTAAAAAGCACTGTTTGTCCCCAAATGCTTCCAGTGCTGATAATAATCCACAAAGCACAAGATACCTGGGAAAACTCCTTTAATGTCTAATGACAGGAGCAATAATAAGAACAAATATATTTATAAAAAATCTTATATAGAACATTACTATATACCTATAGCCAAAACCTGGGCAAAGCCCAACACAATATTAAAGTGACAGTGCATAAACTCTGTGGCTAATACCACAAGCAAGTCTAACAATCAATCTGTTAATAAAGCGACAGTGCAAAGAGAGAAATTGTGTTAGAATTAATCCACACAATCCTTCCAAAAACATAAAGTGCGTAGAACTAACCACATTTTTTAGATATAAAGTGCATAAAAATAAATATGTATATATCAATGATTAAATAATGATGGATACTGTGAACAACTCGTCAACTACCTATAAGTGCAAAAATTCAACAAAAATGACAAAATCAAATATACAATCAAAAAATAAGAATAAGACCCAAAAACCTGGCAACCTGGTCCTGGCACACAAATTGGAGTGGGGGACAAGCAGGAGGGACACCTGCGCACGCGGCCGCCCGTGCCTCTTCGCTGGGTGACAATAATAGGCCCTTATTTATGAAGGAATAGCGACAGGTAGCGACTGGTGAGCGGCCGGTAATGACGGGCCCCGCCACGAGAACGCCGGCTCCCCACCACAATCACACATTTATCAAGCCGATCCTGCTTAGCGACTGAGATAGCGCCATATAGCGACTCATTCATCATTATTCCAGCCTCAGCCCACAGCGCCAGCGAGCGACCTTGAACAGCGACAGGTATGACCTCTCGCTACCTGGCGCTCTCCAATGCATTTCAATGGAACAATCTTTAAATATTAATAATTAATTGTTATTAATTATTCTTTTTTTTTTTTTTTTTAATGTGAAAAATTCTGTGACCACTTCTGCCATTTTAGATAACTTTTTTAAGGGAAAAAAATAAAAAAAAAATTGTACAGAATTGATATTACAGGTCTGATATTAATGTATTCTTATTACTAAATTATTTAAAAACTAGTTTTTTTTGGTTTCCAAAAATATGGTTGTTTGGGGGTTAAAAAACTACTTTTAACACATCGCCGCCAGCGCTCTGGGGTTTAAACATGCATTTCACAGCACGAGAATTTTGTGAGCGTGATTGATTTTTTAATGAATATGGTGGGAGCCGGTCGCTAGGGCCAGTCGCTATCATGCGCTCCCATACAGCGCGGAACCTGTCAAATAGCGACTCCTCACCCAATATTCAACATTACGGCAAACCGACTGAGTCGCTATCAGCTACCGAACAACGGCCGAGCACAGCGACTACTAGCGGCCGCTGTGAAAATGCCGCTACAGTCGCTCATCTGTCGCTACCTGGCGCTATTAATGAATTGGCCTCCCCGTAAAGTGTCCTATGCAGACTTTTGTACTTACCTCCATCTTAGGGTGACCAACCGCGCTGCAGTGTGCGCGCCCTCCGGCAGGCGCGGGCGGAAGTGCCGTTATCTGTTTACCCGGATGTGATGCAGTCAGCATAACGCCACATGACAGGAGCACGCTGGGGGCACGCTGGCGCCGCAAACAAAGTGGAAAAAGCCGCTGCGCGCATCTCACGCACGCTCCCTGCCCTGTCACAGTTCCGCATCCCCAGACACAGGCAGCCAGAGGACGCGGAGCGTCCCCTCCGAGACGCGCATCCCTCCGCAGCCCGAGCGCATGAGCCATCGGCCGCGGGACACAGGCAGCAACCCGACATCCCGCAGCCACAACGCCGCATGTTCAAGGAGATGTGAGCACCAGCTGTGGCGGTGCCCTCCCAGTCCAACGCCGGTCAAGCGGCGTCACACACCCCAAAGGCCGGCCCTGTCAGTGTGCCGGGTGTTGACGCCGGCCCCGCCCCACTGTGTGAAACCCTCCAGATAGCCGAGCGCAACTCACCTCTTCCTGGTCCTATGGCGCATGGGCGGCTGCTCGTCCAATCAGTGCGCTCGGATCCGCTCACGTCAATGCATCTAAGGCGAGCGGCTCCAAGCACGCCGATGGCCACATCCCCCGCTAACCTATAACAGGGAGCGCGCCCATGCTGGCCATTCACATAAAGGGATAGTGGGGATGCGACCGCGTCTGGCGCATGCGCCATTGGACCGGGAGACAAGTGTTTGGGACGACCTGAGGGGTTTCACACGGCGGGGTTATCCCGATTTTGGATGTCTTGGGGGAGGGACTTGATCTCTATAAGATTCCAGGGCTGATTGCGGTGGGTTTTGGTCCAGTTTAAAGCAGAACAGAACTTGATTTGGGATGGAAACCCCGGGATCACCAGTACGCTCATATCGCCATTCCATCCCACAGCGAATGCGCCGGCCTCCACCGACTATAGACTCCGGCCATGTTACAGGGGAGGCCAGCGCCTGCTATCACGTTACAGAAAGATTGGAGAGCGCTATCAGGAACGCCATAGGGTCAGTGTCGCCCTGACGGCGCCACCTACAGACACAATAAAGGACTGAAACCGGACCTTCAGCATCATTTAATGAAAAGCCCAAACCCTTATAAAACTATTCCCCAGCATCTAAAATCAATATATTTTAAGTTTTTAGTCACTTATTATTCTTTCCCCCACTGGGCTGCAACTCTGTTCAGCACTCTAGGATACGGGCGCCGCCATCTTGCCTCAGAAGCATCACATTTACCGAGGAGAGGAGAATGGTATAAAGTACAGGGGGGCGGGTTATAGCTGTGCTTTGCTCAGACAGAGCAGAGCTGGGGTCAGGAAAAGGTCAGCAATCCCAGAATGCAGAGCAGCACAGTCAGAAGACACTTCCTGTTTGCAGGCTGCCTGATGCTCCATGAGCCGCCATCTTAGATGTTTAAAGGCTCATAACATGCAGTAGATGCAGGTAGGGTGATTTTTAATGTGAGCAATCTGTATGTACAGGGTGTGGGAAACATAAAAGATAGGCTCTTATTCAGGGTGAAGGTCCGGATTAATGTGAGCAATCTGTATGTACAGGGTGTGGGAAACATAAAAGATAGGCTCTTATTCAGGGTGAGGGTCCGGATTAATGTGAGCAATCTGTATGTACAGAATGTGGGAAACATAAGATAGGCTCTTATTCAGGGTGAGGGTCCGGATTAATGTGAGCAATCTGTATGTACAGGGTGTGGGAAACATATAAGATAGGCTCTTATTCAGGGTGAGGGTCCGGATTAATGTGGGCAATCTGTATGTACAGGGTGTGGGAAACATATAAGATAGGCTCTTATTCAGGGTGAGGGTCCGGATTAATGTGAACAATCTGTATGTACAGGGTGTGGGAAACATATAAGATAGGCTCTTATTCAGGGTGAAGGTCCGGATTAATGTGTGCAATCTGTATGTACAGGGGGGAAACATATAAGATAGGCTCTTATTCAGGGTGAGCGTCCGGATTAATGTGGGCAATCTGTATGTACAGGGGGGAAACATAGAAGATAGACTCTTATTCAGGGTGAAGGTAAACAAGAGAGAAATAAGAGCAAATGTGGAAAGGAGTTTTAGAGAAGGAAAAGGGAATGTAATATAAAGAGGCGGTGAAAAGAGAGAAAAGTGGAGAAGGGAAAGGAGGAGAAATGAAAAAAAAATAGGATGACATAGAAAGCAAGAGATAGACGTAAACTAAATGAATGTGACAAGAGAAAGATGGAGACAATGTGGAAACAAGAGAGAGAATGAGAGAATCAGATAGAGATGGAATGAATGTGGAAACACCGGAAAATGAATGAGAAAGTGAGAGAGTTGAATACAGCTAGAAAAAGAGGGAAAAAATAGGAATGCAAAGAAAGAAAGGACAAAAGAAAAAGAGAGAAAAGAAGAGAAAAGAGGAAAGAAAAAAGAAAGAGAGAGGAAAACAGAAACAGAGAGAATGAAAGAAGGATGTAAAGAAAAAGAAAGACAGAAAAAAGGGAAAGAAATAAAGAGGGAGGAAATAAATAGAGAAAGAAAGACAAAAGGAAATAACGAAAAAGACAGAAAAGAGAGAGAAGAGGGAGAGAGAGAGAGAATTAAAGGAAGGAAATACAGAAAATGAAAGACAGGACTCATCCTTTATTGCGTTCTCTCTTTTTGCTTTCTGTATTCTTTAAAAAAAAGAGGGAAAATGAGGAATGCAGAGAAAGGACCAAAGAAAAAGAGAGAAAGAATAAAGAGACAAAGTAAAAAAGAAAGCGAGCAAAAGAGAAACAGAGAGAGAATGAAAGAAGGGAGTAAAGAAAAACAGAAAAAAGAGAAATAAATAAAGAGAGAGAGAGAGAGAGAAAGATAAATGTAGAAAGAAAGAAACAAGAATGAAGAAAGGTAATAAAGAAAAAGACAGAAAAAAGAGAAAGAAATAAAGAATGGAAGAGAGTGGAAAAGAGAAATAGAGAGAGAAATAATGGAAGAGAAAGAAGGAAGGAAAGGCAGAAAAAGAAAGCAAAAGGAGAGAAAATAATAAAGACAGGACTCCTCCTTTATTGCATTCTCTCCTTTTTTCTTCCTGACTTTTCTTTATTTCATGAAAAAGACAGAGAAAGTGAAAGAGTGAAAGAGAAGAAATAAAGAAAGAGAGGAAAAGAGAAGGAAGGAATGAAAGAAAAAAAAGAATAAAGAGAAAGAAATAAGAGGGAGGGAGAGAAAAAGGGAGAAAGAAGGAAAGAAAGAAAGAAAACAGAATGATAAAGAGGGAAAGAAAAATAAGGAAGGAATGAAAGAGAGAAAGAAACTGGAAAAGAGAAATGGAGGGAAAGTAAAAAAAAAAAAGTAGGAAGATGAAGAGAAACGACATTAAAAAGGCGGGGGATGCAGAAAGAGAGAACAAAGGAGGAATCGTGAAATAAAAGAGAAATTAACAAGTAAAAATAAAAGAGCATTATATAAAAAAGAGAGGTTTGCATGGCGCCATGTAAGGAACAAAACAGAAATGTAATCTACACCTCTCAACTTTTCAGGGTGGGAAAGAGGGACAATTGTTAAATGAAGCCACACCCCCTCATTCAGGGATGGATGAAGCCACACCCCCTCATTGAGGGATGGATGAAGCCACACCCCCTCATTGAGGGATGGATGAAGCCACACCCCCTTCATTGAGGGATGGATGAAGCCACACACCCTCATTGAGGGATGGATGAAGCCACACCCCGTTCATTGAGGGATGGATGAAGCCACACCCCCTTCATTAAGGGATGGATGAAGCCACACCCCCCTCATTGAGGGATGGATGAAGCCACACCCCCTCATTGAGGGATGGATGAAGCCACACCCCCTTCATCGAGGGATGGATGAAGCCACACACCCTCATTGAGGGATGGATGAAGCCACGCCCCTCATTGAGGGATGGATGAAGCCACGCCCCTCGTTGATGGATGGATGAAGCCACGCCCCCTCGTTGAGGGATGGATAGGAGATACATTGTAACAGTTACAATAGAAACACTTTGAATAGGATAATGAATCATTTATTGCTGCAGATCTGCATGTTACACCTCAAAGAGGGACAAATTAGGACAACGAGGGACAGGGGGACATGGACTCAAAAGAGGGACAGTCCCTGCAAATCAGGGACACCTAGAAGGTAAAGTAAACGTCAATGAAAGACAAAAAACGCGCTTTGAGTGTTTTTGACCTCCTCCGGCGCGCCGTCCTCCGCCGCTGTCAGAGCGCAGTACACGTCGCCAGTGAGTGTGCGAGGCGGCAGCTGGCAGCAGGATGGACCGGCGGGGGGTGAAGCACCGGGACGGCCGCCCGGAGATGAGCGGCTACAGCGTCTACGAGGAAGAGAACGATCGCCTCACCGAGAGCCTCAGGCTCAAAGCCAATGCGCTCAAATCGGTCAGTATGGCCCGGCCGGGCTGCCGTACCTCCACACTGCTGAGCGGTGGGTTACACTTGTGACTGGACTACAACTCCCGGCATGCAATGCAGCTTGGTGGAACGATGGTGGCGCTGCCGTGGGGCTTCTGGGAGATGTAGTTATTTCTGCTGCCAGCTGTTCTGCAACCACTGGTTGCCCTGCTGGGACTTGTAGTGCCGCAGGTGGCCGTTATTGGGAGCCAGCAAGTGGCCCCTAAATGTTCAGGGTGTGGGAAACATATAAGATAGGCTCTTATTCAGGGTGAGGGTCCGGATTAATGTGAGCAATCTGTATGTACAGGGTGTGGGAAACATATAAGATAGGCTCTTATTCAGGGTGAGGGTCCGGATTAATGTGAGCAATCTGTATGTACAGGGGGGAAACATAGCTCTTATTCAGGGTGAAGGTCCGGATTAATGTGGGCAATCTGTATGTACAGGGTGTGGGAAACATATAAGATAGGCTCTTATTCAGGGTGAAGGTCCGGATTAATGTGGGCAATCTGTATGTACAGGGTGTGTGAAACATATAAGATAGACTCTTATTCAGGGTGAGGGTCCGGATTAATGTGGGCAATCTGTATGTACAGGGTGTGGGAAACATACAAGATAGGCTCTTATTCAGGGTGAAGGTCCGGATTAATGTGGGCAATCTGTATGTACAGGGTGTGGGAAACATATAAGATAGGCTCTTATTCAGAGTGAAGGTCTGGATTAATGTGAGCAATCTGTATGTACAGGGGGGGACATACAAGATAGGCTCTTATTCAGGGTGAAGGTCCGGATTAATGTGGGCAATCTGTATGTACAGGGGGGAAACATATAAGATAGGCTCTTATTCAGGGTGAAGGTCCGGATTAATGTGGGCAATCTGTATGTACAGGGGGGAAACATATAAGATAGGCTCTTATTCAGAGTGAAGGTCCGGATTAATGTGAGCAATCTGTATGTACAGGGTGTGGGAAACATATAAGATAGGCTCTTATTCAGAGTGAAGGTCTGGATTAATGTGAGCAATCTGTATGTACAGGGGGGGACATACAAGATAGGCTCTTATTCAGGGTGAAGGTCCGGATTAATGTGAGCAATCTGTATGTACAGGGTGTGGGAAACATATAAGATAGGCTCTTATTCAGAGTGAAGGTCTGGATTAATGTGAGCAATCTGTATGTACAGGGGGGGGGACATACAAGATAGGCTCTTATTCAGGGTGAAGGTCCGGATTAATGTGGGCAATCTGTATGTACAGGGTGTGGGAAACATATAAGATAGGCTCTTATTCAGAGTGAAGGTCCGGATTAATGTGAGCAATTTGAAAAACTCTGAATACGTTTTTCAAATCTTATATGTTCCCCCCCTGTACATACAGATTGCTCACATTAATCTGGACCTTCACCCTGAATAAGAGCCTATCTTATATGTTTCCCACACCCTGTACATACAGATTGCCCACATTAATCCGGACCTTCACCCTGAATAAGAGCCTATCTTATATGTTTCCCACACCCTGTACATACAGATTGCTCACATTAATCCGGACCCTCACTCTGAATAAGAGCCTATCTTATATGTTTCCCACACCCTGTACATACAGATTGCTCACATTAAATATCATCCTAACTGCATCTACTGCATGTTATGAGCCTTTAAACATCCAAGATGGCGGCTCATGGAACATCAGGCAGCCTGCAAACAGGAAGTGCCCTCTGACTGTGCTGCTCTGCATTCTGGGACTGCTGACCTTTTCCTGACCCCAGCTCTGCTCTGTCTGAGCAAAGCACAGCTATAACCCACCCACTGCACTATATCCCACTCTCCTCTACTCAGTATGTTTAATTCTTCAAGATGGCGGCGCCCGTATCCTAGAGTCCTGAACAGAGTTGCAGCCCAGTGGGGGAAAGAATAATAAGTAAATGACTAAAAACTTTTAATACATTAGCTTTAGATGCTGGGGAATCGTTTTGTAAGGGTTTGTGGTTTTCAATAAATCATGGTGAAGGTCCGGATTAATATGCACAGTGTAGAGCACTGATTGGGCGAGAGCGGTGATGGCAGAAAGGTGAGAGGGGCTCACACAGCGGGGCGTCCCAAATCAGGATTCCCCAGGAAAACACACATAAACCTGGGATGTTCTTAGGTTTTAGTCCACTTTAGAGAGTAACACCTGGGATTTTCACTCTTCGGGGTGTTGGCGTCTGGCAGGGGTTTCCCCACCCGGAAGAGGTCCGGCTTACCTGTTCCACAGTCCCTTGGCGTTCAGATGCCCGGGTGCCGCTTGGCAATGAGGGGGCGTGTCGGGCACTGTGTCTGTGCAAGGCAGCCCTGAACCAGATCTTGGTGTGGGGGTATTATTAGGGGACGACCTTAAAGTGGACCAACACCCAGGGGTGATCGGCCCGGGAATCCCGAGAAAGCCCCCAAAAATGTACCTTTTCGTCGACGGACAAGCCGCTGTCGCCTCCGCCTCCCGTGTGTCCCTCTTACAGGGCGCGCGCCCGCGCCGGCCATTCACAGACGGCCGGCGCGGGCGCGTGCACTGCTAGAGGGGCGCGCGGGAGGCGGCAGTGGCTGATCCGTCGCCGATAACGTAAGGTCTTTTGGGGGGTTTCACCCCGTGGGACATCCTGATCTCAGGATTCCCGGGCCGATCACCCCTGGGTGTTGGTCCACTTTAATGTGGCAGAAAAGGTGAGTATTTGTCCCGGCAGATGCCCCTCCCCCCCCTTTCCTCCTCCTCTGAGTCCGGCCACGTATGTGAACTTCAATCCCTAAATCAATATTGTTCAAGCAACTTCCCCTCATGACAGCCTCACTGATAATGTTAAAGTGGAGCAACACCCAGGATTTTCACTATCCTGCGTTTTGGTCCACTTCCGCGTGAAACCCCCCAGAATGGCAGAAAAACTCACCTCACCCCGCTCCTACGGCGCATGCGCGGGCCTCGTCTAATCAGTGCGCTCAGAGCCGCTGTGGAATGCACGTACAAGCGACGGACAACCACAGCGGCTCTGAGCGCCTCTCGTGCTTTCCTCTAACAGGGAGAGCGCGCCTGTGCCGGCCATTCCCAAACGGCGCTCTGCTAGAGAGAAGCGCGAGTTGCGGCCGCGCATGCGCCGTTGGAACGGGGATAAGGTAAGGTTCCTGGGCGTCCTGCAGGGTTTCTGATCTTATAGATTCCCGGGCCGATCAGCCACTTTAAAGTGGACCAAAACCCAAAGATTTTGACTATCCTGCATTTTGGTCCTTTCCCCTGGGGCACCCAGATCGGGGATGCCCCGCTGTGTGACCCCCCCCCCAGGACGCCAAGACCGTCTCACCTCTTCTCGGTCCTACGACGCATGCCCGGCCGCTCGTCCAATCAGTGCGTTCGGTGCCGCTGCCGTCCCGTCGTCTAAGCCTCAGAGCGCGCTGACGGCCGCATCCCCCGCTTCCCTCTAACAGGGAGCGTGCCTTCACGAATGCCTGGTGCGGGCTCACGCCCTGCTAGAGGGATAGCGGGGATGCGGCCACGTCTCGCACATGCACCATTGGACCAGGAAACAAGGTGAGTGTATGGGGCGACCTGGGAGCTTTCACACAGCGGGGCATCCTTATTTTGGATGCCCCAGGGGGAGGGAATCCATCGGCCTATAGATCACCATGGGTTTTGGTCCACTTTAAAGGCGAACTGGGGGGTGTAACACAGCGCGAAGCGGCGTGCCCTAGGGGCAATAGAACTGGAATTACTGGGTTTTGTTCCGCTTTAAAGAGAAGCTGTTGTGAATTCTGCCCCCTCCTCTTGGCGCATGCGCAGAAGCCCGTGACCGGCATCAGGTGACGGCGATGCCAAGCTGTGTCCAGATCTTTAATGCGGAACAAAACCTGAAATGTTCACTTTCCTGGGTTTTTGTTTTGTTCTCGATTTGGAATACGCCGTTGTTTGCATCCCCCCAGATCTTTCTGCTTCACGGCACCTGTGCGGGCTCTCGTCCCATCAGCGATTTAAAGTGGACCAAAACCTAGGATTTTGACTATCCTGGGTTTTGGTCATTTCCCCCGGGGCACCCCGATTGTTACTTCTGTGCCCTTTCACTTACCTCTGTGTTTCTTTTGTTTGTGCACTTTTACCATGTTTCTCACTTTTCTACTATGCACTTTTACTTACCTCTATGTTTCTCATTTTTCTTCTGTGCACTTTTACTTACCTCCATGTTTCTCACTTTTCTTCTGTGCACTTGTATTCCTTCCTCTGTGTCCCCTTTCCTTAGTGTCTCTTCGTTGCCTCTGTGTCGGAGTTTGCCCTTAACCATTTCTACCCTTTTTTAAATTTTTATCTTCTCTTCCCTGCAGCTCTCCATCGATATCGGGACAGAAGTAAAATACCACAATAAACTGCTGAATGACATGGTGAGTGACATTTCTTTTCCACGCTCCGGGCGCCGCCACGTGGAATGGGACAAGTAGAAAAACGTTTTTTTATAGTACCGGTACTTGGTTAGTAAATGAGTCTCGGGGGCGGAGCTAAATATGCAAAGCGCCAGCCCTGCTGTTTTTTTCAGTGTTTTAGGGTTATACAGATCTTCCTTGATCAGTCTCACTATGTTTCCATCTGTCGTACTACAAGCACCAGCATGCCCTTATAAGTGATGGGATGCTGTGAATGCCAGGGCATGCCGGTGCTTGCATTTCCCTGACAGCTGTGTGTGTGGAAAGGATCGCGTCACCAATTCCTCAATCACCTTGTGGCAGACGATCATGTGACCACTGGCAACCATTTAGGTTGGATGTACAAATTTTCTGGCAACTGTAAAATCACTGAGAAGAGGGAGGGGCACCCTGGATGGATAGAGGGAGGGGCACCCTGGATGGATAGAGGGGCACCCTGGATGGATAGAGGGGCACCCTGGATGGATAGAGGGATAGGCACCCTGGATGGATAGAGGGAGGGGCACCCTGGATGGATAGAGGGAGGGGCACCCTGGATGGATAGAGGGAGGGGCACCCTGGATGGATAGAGGGAGGGGCACCCTGGATGGATAGAGGGAGGGGCACCCTGGATGGATAGAGGGAGGGGCACCCTGGATGGATAGAGGGAGGGGCACCCTGGATGGATAGAGGGAGGGGCACCCTGGATGGATAGAGGGAGGGGCACCCTGGATGGATAGAGGGAGGGGCACCCTGGATGGATAGAGGGAGGGGCACCCTGGATGGATAGAGGGAGGGGCACCCTGGATGGATAGAGGGAGGGGCACCCTGGATGGATAGAGGGAGGGGCACCCTGGATGGATAGAGGGAGGGGCACCCTGGATGGATGGAGGGAGGGGCACCCTGGATGGATGGAGGGAGGGGCACCCTGGATGGATAGAGGGAGAGGCACCCTGGATGGATGGAGGGAGGGGCACCCTGGATGGATGGAGGGAGGGGCACCCTGGATGGATGGAGGAAGGGGCACCCTGGATGGATGGAGGAGGAGAGGCACCCTGGATGGATGGAGGGAGGGGCACCCTGGATGGATGGAGGAAGGGGCACCCTGGATGGATGGAGGAGGAGAGGCACCCTGGATGGATAGAGGGAGAGGCACCCTGGATGGATGGAGGGAGGGGCACCCTGGATGGATGGAGGGAGGGGCACCCTGGATGGATAGAGGGAGGGGCACCCTGGATGGATAGAGGGAGGGGCACCCTGGATGGATAGAGGGGGAGAGGCACCGTGGATGGATGGAGGAAGGGGCACCCTGGATGGATGGAGGGGGAGAGGCACCGTGGATGGATGGAGGAAGGGGCACCCTGGATGGATGGAGGGAGGGGCACCCTGGTTGGATGGAGGGAAAGAGGGGCACCCTGGATGGTTGGATGGAGGAAGGGGCACCCTGGATGGAGGGAGGGAGAGAGGCACCCTGGATGGATGGAGGGAGGGGCACCCTGGTTGGATGGAGGGAGGGGCACCCTGGTTGGATGGATGGATGGAGGGGCACCCTGGATGGATGGATGGATGGAGGGGCACCCTGGATGGATGGAGGAAGGGGCACCCTGGATGGATGGAGGAAGGGGCACCCTGGATGGATGGAGGAAGGGGCACCCTGGATGGATGGAGGAAGGGGCACCCTGGATGGATGGAGGAAGGGGCACCCTGGATGGATGGAGGGAGGGGCACCCTGGATGGATGGATGGAGGGGCACCCTGGATGGATGGAGGAAGGGGCACCCTGGATGGATGGAGGAAGGGGCACCCTGGATGGATGGAGGGAGGGGCACCCTGGATGGATGGATGGAGGGGCACCCTGGATGGATGGAGGGAGGGGCACCCTGGATGGATGGAGGAAGGGGCACCCTGGATGGATGGAGGGAGGGGCACCCTGGATGGATAGAGGGAGGGGCACCCTGGATGGATAGAGGGAGGGGCACCCTGGATGGATAGAGGGAGGGGCACCCTGGATGGATAGAGGGAGGGGCACCCTGGATGGATAGAGGGAGGGGCACCCTGGATGGATAGAGGGAGGGGCACCCTGGATGGATAGAGGGAGGGGCACCCTGGATGGATGGAGGAGGAGAGGCACCCTGGATGGATGGAGGGAGGGGCACCCTGGATGGATAGAGGGAGGGGCACCCTGGATGGATGGAGGGGGAGAGGCACCCTGGATGGATGGAGGGAGGGGCACCCTGGATGGATGGAGGGAGGGGCACCCTGGATGGATGGAGGGAGGGGCACCCTGGTTGGATGGAGGGGGAGAGGCACCCTGGATGGATGGAGGGAGGGGCACCCTGGATGGATGGAGGGAGGGGCACCCTGGATGGATGGAGGGAGGGGCACCCTGGTTGGATGGAGGGAGAGAGGGGCACCCTGGATGGATGGAGGGAGGGGCACCCTGGATGGATGGAGGAAGGGGCACCCTGGATGGATGGATGGATGGATGGAGGGGCACCCTGGATGGATGGAGGAAGGGGCACCCTGGTTGGATGGAGGGAGAGGCACCCTGGTTGGATGGAGGGAGAGAGGGGCACCCTGGATGGTTGGATGGAGGGAGGGGCACCCTGGTTGGATGGATGGAGGGGCACCCTGGTTGGATGGATGGAGGGGCACCCTGGATGGAGGGAGGGAGGGGCACCCTGGATGGATGGAGGAAGGGGCACCCTGGTTGGATGGAGGGAGAGGCACCCTGGTTGGATGGAGGGAGAGAGGGGCACCCTGGATGGTTGGATGGAGGGAGGGGCACCCTGGTTGGATGGATGGAGGGGCACCCTGGTTGGATGGATGGAGGGGCACCCTGGATGGAGGGAGGGAGGGGCACCCTGGTTGGATGGAGGGAGGGGCACCCTGGTTGGATGGAGGGAGGGGCACCCTGGTTGGATGGAGGGAGAGAGGGGCACCCTGGTTGGATGGATGGAGGGGCACCCTGGATGGAGGGAGGGAGAGAGGCACCCTGGATGGATGGAGGGAGGGGCACCCTGGATGGAGGGAGGGAGAGAGGCACCCTGGATGGATGGAGGGAGGGGCACCCTGGTTGGATGGAGGGAGAGAGGGGCACCCTGGATGGTTGGATGGAGGGAGGGGCACCCTGGATGGATGGAGGGAGGGGCACTCTGGATGGATGGAGGGAGGGGCACCCTGGATGGATGGAGGGAGGGGCACCCTGGATGGATGGATGGATGGATGGAGGAGCATGATGGATGGAGGGAGGGGCACCCTGGATGGATAGAGGGAGGGGCACCCTGGATGGATAGAGGGAGGGGCACCCTGGATGGATGGAGGGGGAGAGGCACCGTGGATGGATGGAGGGAGGGGCACCCTGGTTGGATGGAGGGAAAGAGGGGCACCCTGGATGGTTGGATGGAGGAAGGGGCACCCTGGATGGATGGAGGAAGGGGCACCCTGGATGGATGGAGGGGCACCCTGGATGGATGGAGGGAGGGGCACCCTGGATGGATAGAGGGAGGGGCACCCTGGATGGATGGAGGAAGGGGCACCCTGGATGGATGGAGGAAGGGGCACCCTGGATGGATGGAGGAAGGGGCACCCTGGATGGATAGAGGGAGGGGCACCCTGGATGGATAGAGGAAGGGGCACCCTGGATGGATGGATGGAGGGGCACCCTGGATGGATAGAGGGAGGGGCACCCTGGATGGATGGAGGAAGGGGCACCCTGGATGGATGGAGGAAGGGGCATCCTGGTTGGATGGAGGGAGAGAGGGGCACCCTGGATGGTTGGATGGAGGGAGGGGCACCCATGTTGGATGGAGGGAGGGGCACCCATGTTGGATGGAGGAAGGGGCACCCTGGATGGATAGAGGGAGGGGCACCCTGAATGGATGGATGGAGGGAGGGGCACGATGGAGGGAGGGGCACCCTGGTTGGATGGCGAGAGGGGCACCCTGTTTGGACGGTGGGGGAGGGTCACCCTGGAAGTTCTGCTCTGCATACTGGCTCTGGAAGCCCAATTCCCGGCCTTGGTTCTCACTCACTTGCTCCAATCCCTCATTCCATTCTCAAGTCCTGCTGATGGTGTTACATGGATGGTGTGGCTACTGTTAGAATATAACACCAGGCCGGCTTGTTACAATGTAACAGCAGGTTCCTTTTATAGCGCAAGTCAGGAGCAGTCCGGGCACCAACTGACCCGCTCGTATCTTATTTCCCCGCAGGATTCCGACTTCGACAGCACGGGGGGCATCCTGGGCTCCACCATGGGCCGGCTGAAGGTGCTCTCCAGGGGCAGCCAGGCCAAACTCTTCCTCTACATGATGCTTTTCGCTTTCTTCGTCTTCTTCGTCATCTATTGGTTCGTGAAGCTCAGGTGATAGAACGGGCGCGCGCCACTTCCTTTTTTTTAAAGACGCGTTTAGACGTTGTAGCGGATGAGGAGCCTCTCCACCTGCCAACACGGAGCTCCCGCCTCTTGGGGGCGTATACATTACCTCCCAAGCTTCAATACGATTGGTCCCACCAGCAACTTTCACACAACGAGGAGGAGGAGCGAAGACGTCGCGGCACATGTTCTGGAAGGAGCGTTCCTTCCTTTATTCTCCCCTCTAATAACTCTCTTATGTCTTTTTTATTTTTCTCTGAGAACTTTGATTAAAGTACCAAAATCTGACCATTTAAAAAAAAAACACAGCAGCATGTTTAACCCTTCCTTTTATTCAAATGAGGCTCCGCCCACTCTTGTAGATTTACATAAAGATCCTGATTTTGCTGTAAAAAAAACAAAACAAAAATCAGAGCTTCCTTTTTGATTCCAATAATTTCACAATTAACCCTTTCGCTGCCAGCCTACCTGCAGCATTTGCCACTCCCTGTTGCCAGACTGAGTTTGACTGTTTTGCGCTACACATGTTCAACTGTCATTTTCGAAGGGATTTCCAGGGATTTCCCAGGAAAATTATATATTGTTTTTTTCAACAGAGTCTGGGCTTTAACATGAAATGTCTTGTTTGTGTTTTTTAGGTGTATTCTCAACATTTTTGGGTGAAATGTGTGAAAAAAAATAAAAAAAATATATTTTTTTACAATTTGTAGAGTTTTTTTGTAATAAAAAATGTAAGTTTGTCAATAAAATCTTATTGCGTGAGAAACCCCAATTTCTCCCGCTTACAGCGATACCACATATGTATAGGTAGACACCCTTTCCTGCCCAGAAGTCTTTTATAGCTGCTGGATGACAAATGGTTAATTAAAAAAAAAAATGACATAGGGTCCCCCTTCCCGGGGAGGGGGACCCCATTTTTTTTTGGATTTTTAAGGGTTAAAAACCCTTAAAAATCCAAAAAAAAAAATGACGTGGGGTCCCCCTTACCCAAAGTAACCAGCCCGGGACCAGCTATGGGGGCTTGTAGGCACAGAGTGGGGGGGCCAGCTTTGGTGGCCCCCCCACCCTGCAGCCTACGAGCCCACATAGCCTATGTGGGCCCGGGCTCTTCTGCCCCCCCCTGGCCTTTGGGGAGGCAGGTAATGGGGGTGCGGGGGTTAATGGCAATGCCACCCCCCCAGCCATGTGAACTGGTATAAGGGGTCTCATGGACCCCTTACCAGCTCACAAAGGGTTAACTGTAAAAAAAAAAACACCACACAATAAAAAAAAGTATTTTATTAAAAAAAAATAATTTTTTTTTACTGTACTTACCTTCGATTGCAAGCTCTTGTCCCTCGCCGCTCAGCTGACAGATGCCGGTGATCGGTACAGGAGAAGGAGGAGGCAGGAGATCAGAGGATCTCCTGCCACCTCCTTACCCTGTGCCGATCACCGGCATCTGAGAAGTTGAGAAGGGTGAAGCCAGATATCGGGGGCCGGGATGACGTCATAAGCCCCGCCCCCAAGGGGGCGGGGCTTAGCGGCAAGATGGCGGCCGCCATCGAGGATCAAAGGGGAGAGAGCCTCTCAGGCTCTCTCCTGAAGATCGGTAAGTCCTGGGGGGGGATCGGAGGCCCCCCAGGTGAAGAGGAGGGACAGCGGGAGCCAGCGCACATGGAGGTAAGTGAATGTCATTTTTATTTTTTTTTTTTTTTTACAGTTAGCAGCTGCTGCTGCAGAAGCGGGGGGGGGGGGCGGCCTATTCCGGGGGCTCTCCTGGAGCCATCCGACCCCCCACGGGGGATCGGATGGCACCAAATTAAAGGGGAGACCCGGCCGGATCCAACAAGGGGTCAGGTGAGTATTTTTTATTTTTATTTTTTAAACTAGAAGCGATCAAAGTCAAGCACGTAACACCTACGGGCTTGGCACTTAAGGCCCAGCCAAGCCAGCACGTAGGTGTTACGTGCTTGGCAACAAAAGGGTTAAAGTGGACCAAAACCCAAGAATTTGACTATCCCGGGTTTTGTTCCCCCCCAATTTGGGATGCCCCACTGTGTGAAACCCCCCTGTAAACTACGGCACATGCGCAGGCTCTCGGCCAATCAGAGTGCTCGACTACGGGCCGAGAGTTGAGTGACAACAGCCGCTCACAAATGCCCGGCGCACTCCCTGCTGAAGGTACAGCAGACGGTGGCTGCGGCCCGCACATGCACCGCTGGGAGCTGGGATAAGGTGAGTTTTAGAGTGGACTTGGGGGGGGGGGGGGAAGGGGTACACAGCCAGATACGGGATGCCTCCGGGGGGGAGGGCATTAGATGGCCCTGGAGTCTTATAGATTCCAGGGTTGCTTTTTGCCCGCTTTAAAGCAGAACAAAACCCGGTATTTCAGTATCTCCTTTTTTTGTCACTTTCTCTGGGGACATCGCGAAAGTGAAACCCCCCAGATCGCCCATAAAAACTCACCATTTTCTGTGCACACAGCCAGATTCGGGATGCCCCCGGGGGGAGGGAATCAGACGGCCCTGGAGTCTTATAGATTAGATTATATTATTAGATTAGATTATTATATAGATTATAGCTATAAAGCAGAACAAAACCCTGTATTTCAGTATCCCCTTTTTTTGTTTCTTGAGCCCAAATTGGGCTTAGTGTCCCCCCCCAACACACAGATCTCCCGTAAAAACTCACCATTTCCCGGTCACACGCTGCATGTGCGGGCTCTCGTCCAGTCAGAGCCATTTGCAGTGCATATGTAATGCTCTGTGCTCGGCCGCGCCCCTGTCCTATTATATCGGATTGGCTGAGGCGGGAGCGCGTGCACAGCCCAAATACGCAGGGATGAGGTTAAAGTGGACCAACACCCAGGATTTTGACTATCCTGGGTATTGGTCCACTTCCCCAGGGCACCCCGATCGGGAGTGCCCCGCTGCCTGAAACCCCCCCAAACACCCCGAAAACCCACCTCTCCACGCTCCCACGTGACTGCGCTGTCCAATGCCCGCCGACGGACAAGTGACGTCCGTCGACGGACAGGGGATCGCGCCCGCCGCCGCCTCCCGCGCGTCACTTTTGACGTGCCCGCGCCGGCCATTCAGAGACGGCCGGCGCAGGCGCGCACACGTCTAGAGGAGCGCGAGTGAGGCGGCGGCGGAAGCAGCGGCTGGAGAGGTAAGGTTTTTCGGGGGTTTTGGGGGGGGGTTACACCCCGCGGGACATCCCGATCTCGGATGTCCCGCGGTGTGTGAGGTGATCGGCCCGGGAATCTTATAGATTCCCGGGCCGATCACCCCTGGGTGTTGGTCCACTTTAAGGGGTGAGTTTTGCAGCGCCCTGGGAGGTAAGACATGCCAGGTTTGGGATGCCCCAAGGAAAGGTGAGCAGGCAGCCCTTTAGATTCCAGAGCCGGCCACGCTGGATCTTGTTTCCCTCGAAGCCCTCAGCTCCCTCCCTGGTAAGATTCACCTTAAAGCGGAACATAATTGTCAGTATCCCCAGTTTTGTTCAAGATTTGGGATGCCCTGCTAAATGAAATCCCACTAGATATAGCCATAGGCCTATAAAGACTCACCTTTCCCTGCGCTCTCGTCCAATCGGAGCCTGTAGGCCGTGCATATGAATGATCGGCATTCGGTTCTGATTATACACAGAGCTTGTTAATGGGGAGCCACCGCATCTCCAGTTTCCCTTTAGATGTGGGCGCGCGCCTGCCTGGATGGCCGGGTGCGGGAGCGCTGCTCAACCTAGAGATGGGGCTTACATTTCCGTGAGAGCCAGGGCAAAGATGAGTTCTGCGGCAGCCTGGTGTGTGGGGAGGGGGGGGGGGGGGTTGGTGGAACAGTGGGGCGTTATGATTTAGGCCACCCAGGGGTTTGTTCTACTTTAAAACTGACCAAATCCCTGCTTGCCGGCCCTGGAATCTAAAAGTCTCCAGTGACAGTCCATTGCCTCTCCATGGGGCATCCTGATCTGGTATGCTCCAGGGTAATGCCAGCGGCCTTTCCGACTCCAGGACCGGCCACCCAGGGGCTTGTTCCACTTTACAATTGACCAAATCCCTGATTGCCAGCCATTAAATGTAAAAGTCTCCAGGGCCAGTCCATTGACTCTCCCTGGGGTATCCTGATTTGGGACGCCCCGGGGTAAGGCCATCGGCCTTTTAGACTCCAGGACCGGCCACCCAGGGGCTTGTTTCACTTTACAATTGACCAAATTCCTGATTGCCGGCCATTGAATGTAAAAGTCTCCAGTGACAGTCCATTGCGTCTCCCTGGGGTATCCTGATTTGGGACGCCCCGGGGTAAGGCCATCGGCCTTTTAGACTCCAGGACCGGCCACCCAGGGGCTTGTTTCACTTTAAAACAGCAAATCCCGGAATTGGAATCTAAAAGTTTCCAGGGCCGGCCCATTGCCTCTCCATGAGGCATTCGGATTTGGGATGCCCCAGGGTAAGGCCAGCAGCCTGTTAGACGCCAGGACCGGTCACCCAAGGTCTTGTTCCGCTTTAAAACTGACCAAAGCCCTGCTCGCCGGCCATGGCATCTAAAAGTCTCCAGGGCCAGACCATTGCCTCTCTCTGGGGCATCCCGATTTGGGACTCCCCAGGGTAAGGCGAGCAGCCTGTTAGACTCCAGGACCGGCCACTCAGGGGCTTGTTCTACTTTAAAACTAACTAAATCCCTGCTCGCCGGCCATTAAATCTAAAAGTCTCCAGGGCTGGTCCCTGGGGCATCCCGATTTGCGATGCCCTGCTTTGTGTGTAACCGCTTCCCTGGGCGGCATCTCTGGGCTGGCGAACTCCAGCGTGCAGCCATTCAGATAGGCGGGAGGTGGGAGCGTGCCTCAGGCTACAGAGAAACTAGGGATGGAGGCAGTAAGCGCGTTACATGCCCCGGCAAATTTGAGATCGGCCAATCAGCAGTCTCAGATATGCTGGGTGGGCGTGGCTAACACTGAAAACAAGCTTGATTCTGCAAAACCAGGAAACATTGGAGAATGAAGGATCAGATACAGGTACTCGGAATGTGGGGGGGGGGGTACTATTACCGCTATGTGAAACCCCCCAGATCGCCGATGCCAACTTCCCGGTCCTACAGCGCATGTGCGGCCGCTCATCCAATCAGCGCGCTCAGAGCCGCTGACGTCACATCGTCTAAGGCCAGCGGCTCCGAGCACGCTGGCGTCCGCATCCCCCACTTCCCTCTAATAGGGAGCGTGCCCACACCGGACATTCACAAATGCCTGGCGCCCTGCTAGAGGGATAGCGGGGATGCGGCTCGCGCATGCGTCATTGGACCGGGAATCAAGTTATGTATATGGGGCGACCTGGGGGGGGGGTTCACACAGCGGGGCATCCCGATTTTGATCGATAATCGATTGGCTTTGTGGGTTTTGGTCCACTTTAATCCTGGAATTGCACTTACCTGGGTTTTGGTCTTGTGGTTCATGAAGGCATCTATAATGGGATTACAGCTGCTGCCGCCCCATTGTCTTCTATTGAGAGGAGAAGGGAGGGGCTTTGTCTCATACATCTCAATAGAAGACATTGGGGCGGCATTTGCAGTTAATCCCATCATGGATGGCATCCCCAGCTTCCCTCTAGCAGGGCGCGTGTCTGCGCCAGGCGTTTGTGAATGGCCGGCACGGGCACACTCCCTGTTAGAGAGAAGCGGGGGATGCGGCCGCCAGCGCGCTCAGATCTGCTCGCCTTAGATGAGCTCCTGCACCCAAGCGCACTGATTGGACGAGCGGCCGCACTTGAATCATAGGAAGAGGTGAGTTTGTTTGGGCAACCTGAGGGGGTTTCACACAGCGGGGCATCCCCGATCGGCAGGTTAAGGACCAAAACCCAGGATAGTAAAAAATGCAATTCTGTGATTACTGACCTGTAGAATTGGTATTATGAGTATACAGTACGTCCTGCTCCAGATATAATACTTACAGTTGGGATATACTCCGCCAGATGGCGCTGTACTGCAGAGACATCGAAAATAGGCTCCTCCCGGCCCCTCAAATACCCAGGTACCTCCCACAAATCCCCAGCATTGAAAAGCAGTTAAGGAGAAGCCAGGAAAAATAAACAATCCAAACTATCAACTATAACAATGATAACAATCACCATACAGGGGATCCAAGATAATGCAAACCAAGGGTGGGTTGGAGCAGGACATGCTGTATACTCATAATACCAATTCTACAGGTGAGTAATCACAGAATTGTATTATTCTTAGTATACAGTACGTCCTGCTCCAGATATAATACTTACAGTTGGGACATCCAATAGCAGTGTCCATAAAGTAGGGTGGGATCCCCAAGAAAAATCAGCAGCAGACAGTTTAAACCACTGCCGCCTGCAGAACCTTGCGGCCAAAAACAGCGTCAGCTGAGGCCCTAACATCAACCTTGTAAAACTTTGAAAAGGTATGAACAGAAGACCAAGTAGCGACCTTGCAAACTTGTTCAACAGAAGCCTGGTGCTGAAAAGCCCAAGAGGCACCAATAGCACGAGTGGAATGAGCAGTAAGGCGGAAGGGAGGCTCCTTCCCCTTAGCAGAGTAGGCCTCAATCACAGCCTGACGAATCCACTTGCTTATAGTAGACTTGGCAGGAGCCAAACCCTTCCTAGGACCAGAAGGGACCACAAAAAGAGCATCAGTCTTCCTGAAAGGTGCAGTAGCCACCAGATAGTACTTCAGACACCTGACCACATCCAAAGAGTGCAAAACCCTCTCCTTAGCATTGCTAGGATTAGGGCACAAAGAAGGAAGAACAATGTCCTGATTCAGATGAAAGGCAGACACTACCTTAGGCAGAAAATCAGGTTTGAAACGAAACACCACCTTGTCCTGGTGTCTCTCATAGTAGGGGGCTGAATGGACAGCGCCGCCAACTCAGACACACGCCTGACAGAAGTGATAGCCACCAGAAACACAACCTTGAGAGTAAGAACAGCGAGAGCAGCATCCTGCACAGGTTCAAAGGGAGCACCCTGCAAGGCTTACAGAACCAAGTTCAGATCCCAAACAGGCACCATAGGCTTACGTGGGGGACACACATGAGTGACCCCCTGGAAAAAAGTCCTGATCAGAGGGTGCTGAGCAAAGGACTTCTGGAAGAAAACAGCCAGGGCAGAAACCTGACCCTTCAGAGTACTGAGTTGGAGCCCCATCTCCAACCCATGCTGCAGGAACTGCAGAATCCTGGGAATAGAGAACACACGACAGGGGAGAGACTTAGACTCACACCAGTCAATGTAGGCACGCCAAACTCTGTAATAAATGGAAGAGGAAGACTTCTTCCTAGCTTTAATCAAAGTATCCACAACTGAGGAAGACAGCGCCTTCTCCATCAAGATGGAGGTTTCAGCAGCCAGGCCGTCAAAGCCAGAGTTTGTAAATTGGGATGGCGTAAGGGGCCCTGAGTGAGCAGATCTGGCACCATGGGCAGAACGTACTGATCTACTGCCAGCTGCACCACGTCTGCGAACCACACTCTTCTTGGCCACCTGGGGGCCACCAGAATTGCTGGCACCTCTTCCAGAGCAATCTTGCGCAGAACCCTGCCCAGCAGGGGGAATGGAGGAAAGACATACAGGAACTGAAAGTCCTGCCATGACATTGCAAGCGCATCCGAGGTCAGGGCCAGAGGATCCCTGGACAGGGAGACAAAGGCCGGGAGCTTGTGATTGTGACGGGACACAAACAGATCCACATCTGGTTGGCCCCAACGGAGACACAGAGATTGAAACACCCTGCTGCATAGGGATCATTCTCCCTGGCGAGAGGTCCCCCTGCTCAGAGAGTCCGCCAGGCGATTTTCCACCCCCGGGATGTACACTGATATGCAGGGGACATTGGCCTCCGCCCAAGTCAGGATCAGAGACGCTTCCTGGAGGGCCCCCTTGCTCCGTGTCCCTTCCTGATGATTGATGTAGGCAACTGCCGTCTGGTTGTCACCTGAACAGGCCGGCCCCGAAGGTGAGTAGTCAAGCGAGCCAGAACTAACCTGATCGCCCGCAGCTCCAAGACATTGATAGGTGTGTGGGCCTCCTGAGGGCCCCACCTGCCCTGGAACCGCAGGGACTTCCAGAAACCCCCCCAACCTGACAGACTGGCATCCGTGGTGACCGTCTCCCAGGAAGGGGTAAGAAAAGATCTGCCCCCCAACAGGTTCCTTGAGTCCATCCACCACAAGAGGGACCGCCTGACCAGGGGGGAAAGTACACAGACCCCGTCCAGGGACGCTGGGTCCTTGTCCCATACAGACAATAGGTGAAGTTGCAGAGGCCTCAAGTGGAACTGAGCATAAGGGACCGCCTCGAAGCACGCCACCATCAGGCCCACCAGCTGCATCCCCTGCCTGATGGAGGGATGGGGACAAGTTAGGAAGGACTGAGCCTGTGCAATCAGACTGTCCACCTTCTGCTGAGGAAGGAAGATCCTTGCCTGAACTGTATCCAGATTCATTCCTAGGAATGGAGTCACCAAGGAAGGGGACAGTGAGGACTTGGGGTGGTTGATCACCCATCCAAATGACTCCAGAGTGGACACCACCAGCTGAGTATCCAACTCTGCCTGATGTAGAGACTGGGAAGTGATGAGGATGTCGTCCAGATAGGGAAGCACGCGGACGCCCTGACATCTGAGCAGAGACATCACGCCCGCCAGCACCTTGGTGAACACCCTGGGGGCTGAAGTGAGGCCGAAGGGCAAGGCCACAAATTGGTAGTGTTGATCCATCAGAGTGAACCCAAGGAACCTTTGATGATCTGGGAACACAGGAATATGAAGGTAAGCATCTTTGATGTCCACAGAAGTCATGAAATCCCCTTGGCGCAGGGAACTGATGGCAGAACGCAGAGTTTCCATGCGAAAGCGCCTGCACCTGACAAACTTGTTGAGGATCTTCAGGTCCAAGATGGGCCCGACAGAACCATCCTTTTTGGGCACTGTGAATAGAATGGAATAAAAGCCCTTGCCTTTTTCTCTTAAGGGGACCAGGCAGATGACCCCCAGCTCCAGGAGGCCTTGCACTGCTTGCACTAGCTCCTGAGCGGACACAGGGTCCTGAGGAATCCGGGATCTGATGAATCTTGGAGGGGGATCGGCGGGCAAACTCTATCTTGTAACCGGAGGACACTACCTCCTGAATCCACCGGTCTGAGACATGAAGCCTCCAGACGTGAGCGAAGTGCTGCCTCTACCCCAGAAATCTCCCTGGGACCCAGGGAAAGAAACCCCCCTTCCCTGTCTTGCACCACGGTAAGGGGAGGAGAAGGAACCCTGACCCCGAAAGGGCCGAGATTGCCGCCAGCGCTGGGGTAACCTGCCACCCTTAGCAAAAAGGTCCAGGCGGTCTCCAAACAGGTGCAGTCCTTTAAAGTGGACCATCACCCTCCTGTGAACCTCCCAGAAAGCTGGTATTCACTAATTGCTTCCTCGTTCCATGCGCGGGCTCTCGTCCAATGAGAGCCATCTGCTGTGACTATGTTATTGGGCAAACGGCTCTCATTGGCTGGCCACACCCCCTGCTCATCTGCATACTAGTGCTGTCCATTCACAAAGGTCTGGTGTGGAGATCCTGCCTGTGCATGTGCCGTGGGATTGCCGGCTAGGTAAGTGTACACAAGGTTTCACACTGTGGGGCATCCCGAATCAGGATTCCCCCAGGGATAGGAAATCGGCCGGCCTTGGACATGCCATTGTACATACCCCAGTATGAGCCGTTGTGCAGACTCATCCAATCAGAATGCAGTAGATGGCGGTGCATATGATCTTCTTAGGGCCTTATTGATGAAGCTCTAGCGCCAGGTAGTGGCTGTACAGCGGCAGGTGAACGCCGGGCATGGCAGCAATTACACATTTATGAAGCCGAATCTGATGAGCGACTGGAACAACGCAATGTAGCGTCCGATTCATCATTATCCCAGGCTCAGCGTACAGCGCCGGCGTTCGGCCTTGCAGAATCCTGGACAGCGACAATGATCCATTGCCAAGCACAGGGACTACTAGCGGTCACTCTGAAATCCTCGCTACAGACGCTCATCTGACGCTACCTGGCGTTATTAATGAATCAGCCTGATAGACTGCAGGGAAGATGTTGCTTGCTTGCGCGCACACAGGAAATTTCCTCTGCATGTAACCCATGCGCGCAGTGAGACAAAGCAC
The DNA here is from genome assembly GCA_027917425.1 of Gastrophryne carolinensis. Lineage (NCBI taxonomy): Eukaryota > Metazoa > Chordata > Amphibia > Anura > Microhylidae > Gastrophryne > Gastrophryne carolinensis. The sequence goes on along the minus strand of CM051239.1, from coordinate 10,780,676 downwards.
AAGCAGGGAGTGCGCGCATGCCCGGATTGGTGGGATGCCCAAACCATGGCGCCTGGGGAGCAGTCGGGTGCCTTGCTCAAGAGCACTTTTATGTCACCATCCCTGGGGTCAACACCAGGGATCGCCCAGTAAGCTGACCATGTGATCCCACAGTGCATGCGTGGGGCCCACCGGGGGGGAGGGGGGGGGATTTCCCGGTAACCCTGTGGTCTGCGTATACTCACCTTGATTCAGCAATTCCACATTGCAATGTCCAAGAGGCAGTAAATGCTCATGTGCCGTGGGAACGCCGAGTATCCGGCGCACCGCGGGGTTTCACACATACAGGGGCGTCCCTAATGGGAATGCCTCCGGGGTGGGGGGCACAGACCAAAACGCAAGATCTCAGAGTTTAGGTCTGCTTTAATGATGTGTGCATTAACAAATATGAAGGTTTAATATTTTTTATTGCTGTGTCTGTTAGCAGCTGTTTAATGTAGAAAGAAGAAACAATGTATCACATTAAGCTTATGGTGGATGAGGTCAGGTAAGTGGATGAGGTCAGGTAAGTGGATGAAGTCAGGTAGGTTGATAAGGTCAGGTAAGTGGATGAGGTCAGGTAAGTGGATGAAGTCAGGTAGGTGGATGAGGTTAGATAAGTCGAGGAGGTCAGGTAGGTGAATGTCAGGTAGGTGAACGTTCGGTAGGTGGAGAAGGTCAGGTAAGTGGATGAGGTCAAGTAGGTGGATGAGGTCAGATAGATCGAGGAGGTCAGGTAGGTGAATGTCAGGTAGGTGAACGTTAGGCAGGTGGATGAGGTCAGGTAAGTGGATAAGGTCAGGTAAGTCGAGGAGGTCAGGTAGGTGGATGAGGTCAGGTAGGTGGATGAGGTCAGGTAGGTGGATAAGGTCAGGTAGGTGGATAAGGTCAGGTAAGTTGAGGAGGTCAGGTAGGTGGATGAGGTCAGGTAGGTGGATAAGGTCAGGTAGGTGGATGAGGTCAGGTAGGTGGATAAGGTCAGGTAGGTGGATAAGGTCAGGTAGGTGGATAAGGTCAGGTAGGTTCAAGGAGGTCAGGTAGGTAGATGAGGTCAGGTAGGTGGATAAGGTCAGGTAAGTGGATAAGGTCAGGTAGGTGGATGAGGTCAGGTAAGTGGATGAGGTCAGGTAAGTCGAGGAGGTCAGGTAGGTGGATGAGGTCAGGTAGGTGGATGAGGTCAGGTAGGTGGATAAGGTCAGGTAGGTGGATAAGGTCAGGTAAGTTGAGGAGGTCAGGTAGGTGGATGAGGTCAGGTAGGTGGATAAGGTCAGGTAGGTGGATAAGGTCAGGTAGGTTCAAGGAGGTCAGGTAGGTAGATGAGGTCAGGTAGGTGGATAAGGTCAGGTAGGTGGATAAGGTCAGGTAAGTGGATGAGGTCAGGTAAGTCGAGGAGGTCAGGTAGGTGGATGAGGTCAGGTAAGTCGAGGAGGTCAGGTAGGTTGATGAGGTCAGGTAGGTTGATGAGGTCAGGTGGGCTTATTTCTTGCCAGGAAGGGTTCCCATGTATTTGCATATAATCGCCAGCATGACTTCATCCGCTCCGGCGCCGATCGAGAGGAGGCGACCATCCCTGCAAAAGCAAAGAAAAAGGAAGCATCAGGGCAGTAAAGTGAACCAATCAGCTGGTATCTGAAAGGCTACAGGTCCGGGCCAATCGGGATGCCCCGCTGTGTGAGCCCCACAATTGCTTACGCTTCCAGCGCTCCCGCGACACGCTTGTGGCCGCATCCCCAGCCTCCATGCAGCTGAGGCGCGCTCCCATGTCCGGCCATTCATATAGGCTGGAGGAGGGAGCGTGTCACAGACCTCAGGGAAGCCGGGGATGCGGCCACTCCCCCATGCCGGCGTAAAGCGCTAATTGGATGAGAGCCTGCGCATGTGCCATGGGAAAGGTGCGGTGACCAGGGTATCCCAAATCGAGATGCCCCAGGGACAAGGACCTATCACTAGGGTGGTAAAAATCCTGGTGATAGGTCCACTTCAAAGGATAGGTGAACTTAAAGTGGACCAAAACCCAGGATTTTGGTCCTTTCCCCTGGGGCACCCTGATGATGCCCTGCTGTGTGAAACCCCTCAGATTGCAGATGCCAACTCACCTCTTCCCAGTCCTACGGCGCCCGCTCGTCCAATCAGCGCGCTCGGAGACGCTGACATCACGTCGTCTAAGACGAGCGGCTCCGAGCGCGCTGGCGGACGCATCCCCCGCTTCTCTCTAACAGGGAGCGTGCCCACGACGGCCATTCACAAATGCCTGGCACGGGCACACGCCCTGGGAGGTGGATAGCGAGGATGTGGCTTGCGCATACGCCATTGGACGGGAAACAAGGTAAGTGTATGGGGCGACCTGCGGGGTTTCACATAGCGGGGCATCCCGATTTTGGATGCCCCAGGGGGGGGGAATCATATATTCCCAGGCCAATCGGCGTGGGTTTTGGTCCACTTTAAAGCGGAACAAAACCAATGAATTTGACTTTCCCGGGTTTTGTTTCATGCCCCACCCACTAAAACTCACCCTTTCTAGCTCCAGTGGCGCATGCGCGGGCTCTCGCCCAATCACAGCCCTTTGTCTTGACTATGTAATTCGGCTAAGGGCTGCAACTGAAAGCAATGGGGAGCGCGTAATACCACATCCACGATAAGAGGTAGCACGCACACGCCGCCAGGGATGCGCCACTCGCCCTCCCCATTATTAACAATCAGAGCCATTTGCTGAAAGACAAAGGCCATTGATTGGACAAGAGCCTGCACATGTGCCGTTCATTTAGATCCCAGGCCGGCCACTGGTGGGTTTTGTTCTGCTTTAATCTTAAAAGACACAGGGCTGGCAACCGTGCCTGGAATCTTTCAGCTCCCATGCTGGCCGCTGGTGGGTTTTGTTCCTCTTTAAGCTTAAATATTCCAGGGCTGGCCGCCAGCTTTCCTCTATAAAAAGTCCGCAACCGTCCTGGAATCTTTTACATCCCAGCCTGGCCGCTTGTGGGTTTTGTTCCGCTTTAATCTTAAAGACTCCAGGGCCGGCCGCTGGCATTCCACTGTAGAAGGCCAGTGACCGTGCCTGGAATCTTTTAGCTCCCATGCTGGCCGCTGGTGGGTTTTGTTCCTCTTTAAGCTTAAATACTCCAGGGCTGGCCGCCGGCTTTCCTCTGTAAAAAGCCCGCGACCAGACTGGAATCTTTTACTTCCCAGGCTGGCCGCTTGTGGGTTTTGTTCCGCTTTAAGCTTAAAGACTCCAGGGCCAGCTGTCGGCTTTCCGCTGTGGAAAGCCAGCGGCCGGGCTTGACATCTTTTCCCAGACCCCAGACCAGCTGCTGGTGGGTTTTGTTCCGCTTTAATTTTAAAAGACTCCAGGGCCGGCCGCCGGCTTTCCGCTGGGGCATTCCAAATCGGTGTGAAAACACTCCACTCACCTTTGCCCTGGCTCCCACGCCTTTTGTTTTGTGATTGTTGCAGATTGCAGTGATGTCATTAACCGGATTGCAGTGATGTCATTAACCGGATTGCAGTGATGTCATTAACCGGATTGCAGTGATGTCATTAACCGGATTGCAGTGATGTCATTAACCGGATTGCAGTGATGAAATGAACCGGATTGCAGTGATGTCATTAACCGGATTGCAGTGATGTCATTAACCGGATTGCAGTGATGTCATTAAACGGATTGCAGTGATGTCATTAAACGGATTGCAGTGATGTCATGAATCGGATTGCAGTGATGTCATTAGAAGACGACCATAATGCTAATGTGGCCTTCAGTGCAAATGAGTTTGACACCCCTGGTCTAAAAGACCCCCGTAAATACCTCATCCCCTGCCCCCACAGCGCATGCGCGGCCAGATTTGCAGCGGTATCAGGACACACACACACGGGGCATCTCAGTTTGGCTGTAAAGCTGAACCAAAACCCAGGAGGCTAAACAAAATCCTGAGTTTGGGTCCACTTTAATTTTTTTCCCTTTTTTTTGGCCCAGGAAAAAGAAATATGACTAAGCTGTGACTTTTCTCCACCTAAAAACTTTCCCTCAGCCACTTCCCAGAAAGCGGGGGAGAAAAAAAAAACAGTTGCTCAAGAAAAAGGCGACGATCGTCCCGTAAGAATCGTCACCTGCCCAGGGGTGCGGCTCTGAAATAACATTTGCTAAAAGAGAGCCCTTCTATGACATCACTGTTACACAATCCCCGGGCTGCTGACATCATCCCTGTGTACCCACGTTCCTGGACTGTCACAGCTGACATTTGCTTAAAGACAGCCCTTCTATGACATCACTGTTACACAACCCCCGGGCTGCTGACATCATCCCTGTGTACCCACGTTCCTGGACTGTCACAGCTGACATTTGCTTAAAGACAGCCCTTCTATGACATCACTGTTACACAACCCCCGGGCTGCGGACATCATCCCTGTGTATCCGCGTTCCTGGACTGTCACAGCTGACATTTGCTTAAAGACAGCCCTTCTATGACATCACTGTTACACAATCTCCAGGCTGCTGACATCATCCCTGTGTACCCGCGTTCCTGGACTGTCACAGCTGACATTTGGTTAAAGAGAGCCCTTCTATGACATCACTGTTACACAATCCCCGGGCTGCTGACATCATCCCTGTGTGCCCGCGTTCCTGGACTGTCACAGCTGACATTTGCTTAAAGAGAGCCCTTCTATGACATCACTGTTACACAATCCCCAGGCTGCTGACATCATCCCTGTGTACCCGCGTTCCTGGACTGTCACAGCTGATGATAGGAAATTGCGATTTGTACTTATGTGTAAGTGGAATGGAATGCAGCAAAGCGCGCTGAAGATCCGAGCCGGCACCGCCGGGCACCCGCTATGAGGGGGAGAGGTAAACGCCAATGATAGCTGAGACTTTCGCTTTTTACAGTATTTAAAATCCCTCATATTGAAGAGGCTCAAATAGGGTCAGCATTAGGTTAAACTGGACCTAAAGTCCAAAAATGGAATTTCAGTCTGAGGGAATCCCAATTTGGGATGCACCCTGGTGGTGAAATAAAGAAATAAGGTAATTTGGGCACCTTTTTTTTTCTTTTTTTAAAGTGGCAAGTCCTGCTTGGTACATTTACAGCGTGAGAAGCAGGCTTTGGGCTGATTACATTGTAACAGCAGACGCGTGGATGGTATACAATGTAACACAGCGGGGATCAGCCCCTTGCTCCCACTGAAAATAGGAATGAATCACACATTGCTGTGAGCTGAATACATTGTAACAGCGGGTATGTAAATGTTATGCAATGTAACACAGCAGGGTGTCATCCTTGTTACGTTGTAAACAGCTGTCATGTGCCTGGTTGTTACAAGGTATAACAGCAGGGATTTGGCAAGATTTTTACAGGGTAACAGCAGGACTTGCTCCTAGTAGCAGAACTCGTTTTAAAATGCACAGCCTGAGGTTTATTACAATGAGCGCTGTTGCCTCTGCAATATACTCACCCACCTCGTTATTGTTTCAGTGCAGCTGTGCTTTAATCTGACGCATTCTGCACACCACATCATGCAGCTACTGTGTACAATGTAACAAGGGCAGCTCCCTGCTGCTCTGATCCCAGCCAAGTGTCTGCTATTACAATGTAATTAGATCACAGCTAACTAACAGCTTCCTAGTCCAGGGACCCTCCAGTCTTATTTGCCTTTTACTCCCAGAGCTACATCCAAAAGGAGACTCAGAAACAACTGCACGCTGCCTATTGATGGAGGCTCGGCTACCCTAGAAAAGAGCTCTGGGAGCAAAAAAAGGTAAATAGAGAGGCAGAATAATAAAATAATAAACAATAAAACTCGGACTGGGAGTTTTACAATTTGTGCTGCTGCCTTGTGCTGTACAGTGTAACAAGTAATATAGGAGCCCTGCTGTTACACTGTAAAAAGCTGGCCAGCTCCCTGCCATGTTATAGTGTAACAGCCAGCCGCGTGGCTGCTGTTTACGAAGTAGCAAGGGCAGTTCCCTGCTGCGTTACATTGCACAGCAACAACAAGCCTGATATTCCAATGCAAACAGCTCACAGCCGGGCTCTCCTGTCATAGAACAGCCACATCCAGCATCACTACTACTCCTATCATAGATAAATGGCCAGCAATTTGTATTTGTCAGTGTCCTCGCCTTTCCTGCCCTTTAAGGCATCGTGAGCGCGCCATACCACGGACTGCATGCAGCAGCAGACATGCTCGGCTGCATGGTTTTAACAGAGCAGGCTCTTCTTCTGTCACATGCTCCACAGTGACACCTGCTGTTCAGCCCATTGGAAGTGCACAAGGCATAGAGTGTAAGCTCTTGGATTTGATTTCACTTCCTGGTGTCCTGAGTTTGAATGGACAGGAAGTGACTTCACCAGACGAGGACAGCTGGCCTACAGCCAATGCTGTGTTATCAGCTTACTTCCTGGACCTTGTTTCCCTGATTCCTGAATACCTGATTGAATACCTGGATTTATACACGGACGGATAACCTGATTTTTGATGCGGATTGCTTATGGACTTTGCCTGTTTTCTACCTGCCTCTGACCCCGGATTCACCCTTGGACTCTGCTCAGACTTTTTATTTGCTCTTTGGAGTTTTTTCTGCTTCACTTCGCCCCATACCTGGAGCTCAGCTCAGCTCTCCCCATGATTGTAGCCAGGAGGCTTGACAGTATTGTGGGTGAGTGGATGAGCCGGGCTCTCCTGCCATAGAACATCCACATCCAGCATCACTACTACTCCTATCATAGATAAATGGCCAGCAATGTGTATTGTGTGTGAGTGGATTTATGGTTTGGTAAATGACCTACCTGAAAAACCTGCTTACAAGCACGTCACTGGTGAATCCCATTCCTCCCCAATACTGGAGGCAGCTGTCGCTCACCTCCCTCGATAAGCGGCCGGCCTTCAGCTTAGCCATTGAAGCCAATTTGGTTACGTCATTTCCTTCGATGTACAATCCTGTGGAGGGGGAGAAGAAACAGCTGCATGATGATTAATACAATGACCTGTCAAGCTATGGAGATCCAATGTCTGACACTGGGCAACTTCACCTTATACATGGAGACCATCAGAAATAGAATCAAAGTCTGGCCTTTCTACCCCATAACCAATATGTGATGGCTGGGTTCCCTGGCCCAAGGCAACCAGACTCACCCCAGTATTCAGACTATGGCCTCGATTCAATAAAGGTAGAAAAAAATTGGTGAGATAAGTTGATGTGAGCGATCTGGGAGATGCCCCGGGGGAGTGGACCAAAACCCAGGATAGTCAAAATCCTGGATTTTGGTCCACTTTAAAGTAGATGAGCTCTTGGATGAAGGGGCGCGAGCCAATCCGAGTGCACTGATTGGACAAGAGGCTGAGCATGCACCTTAGGACGGGGGAAGGGTTAGTAAGATCGGGCGACCTGGGGGTTTCACACAGCGGGGCATCCCCCATCGCAGTGCCCAGGGGGCAAAGACCAAAACCCAGGATAGTCAAAGTCCTGGTTTTGGTCCACTTTAAAGAAAACAGATTAATGCAATGGGTGTGGTCATTCCTAAGCATGATAGTGGGCCAGCCAGCAGGGCTCCCATTAGACCTTAAGCCCCCCTTCATGCCCTGGCCCCATACTGGAGTCTTGGCTTTCCTTCCCTGTGTTTATAAATCTGGTCAACTGACTCACAGACCAGAAATCTGCTGCCAGATTACCACAAAAATAGTTATCTCAGTACACATCAAATGGTTAAAGGGGAACTCTGTTGGTAGGTGTAATGCAGTAAGGAGCAAATTAAGTACAGGGGTAAAGTGGAGCTCTCTTGGTATTCTGTGATTGTTTTGTGGGTAAAGAAAAACACATTTCTATCTTCACTTGAATGAGTAGGTTAAGGGAAACTCTGCTGTTTACATATGAATTGAAGGAAAACAGTGGAACTCTACTGGTTTCTGAAATTAAGTTTGTGGGGTAAAGGGAGACTCCATTGCTAACTGCACATAAGTTAGTGATGTAGAGGAGATTTCACAACCATCTTTCTATAAAATAGTGGGGAGGGGGACTTGACTGCTATCTACGTATGAAAACATATATAATAAGTAAAGTGGAACTCTCCTGGTATCTGAAATTAAGTTTGTGGGATAAAGGAAGACCCCATTGCAAACTGTAGATAAAATAGTGATGTAGAGGGGATTTCACAACCATCTTTCTATAAAATAGTAGGGAGGGGGACTCAACTGCTATCTACATATCATAACATATATAATAAGTAAAGTGGAACTCTCCTGGTATCTGAAATTAAGTTTGTGGGGTAAAGGAAGACCCCATTGCAAACTGTAGATAAAATAGTGATGTAGAGGGGATTTCACAACCATCTTTCTATAAAATAGTAGGGAGGGGGACTCAACTGCTATCTACATATCATAACATATATAATAAGTAAAGTGGAACTCTACTGGTATCTGAAATTAAGTTTGTGGGGTAAAGGGAGACCCCATTTCTAACTGTGAAATCCCCTCTACATCACCAACTTATCTGCAACCATCTTTCTATAAAATAGTGGGGAGGGGGACTCGACTGCTATCTACATATGATAACATATATAATACGTAAAGTGGAACTCTACTGGTATCTGAAATTAAGTTTGTGGGGTAAAGAGAGACCCCATTGCTAACTGCAGATAAATTAGTGATGTAGAGGGGATTTCACAGCCATCTTTCTATAAAGTAGTCAGGAGGGGGACTCGACTGCTATCTACATATGATAACAAATATAATAAGTAAAGTGGAACTCTAATGGTATCTGAAAATAATTTGGAGGGCTAAAGGGAGACCCCATTGCCGTCTTCATAATAATTTTTCCCTATTCTTCCTTTTGGCCAGTCTACCTCAGGAACTCAGCAAGACCCATTACTGAGAGAGCCAGGCCCTGGACTGCTTGGAGCCCCTTAGGGTAACAGAAGCTAGTAGGGATTCCCTGTGGCCAAAGTGGGTGGGCAGCAGGCCTGATCCTTTCTTCAGGATCTTGATGTAAATCGTACATTTAAAGATTACCAAAAGCGGGATGGAGCACTTTAATGGATTTTAAACCATCATAAAGCAGACCAACACACTCCGCGATGAGTGCAGCTTAATGACAGTTTGGGAGAGGGGGGCATCCTGGAGCCCCCCCTGCCCATAACCCCCCAGGATGCCTGTAAATCCCACCTTTACCTCACTCCCCCGCTGGTAATCCAGTGCCGCGATTGGCTGCCCAGCACTGGCCAGAACGCTGCCGCCCATGTGAGCGCCAGGCAGTAATAGGTTTTGGTCCTTACCCCCTGGGTGAAACCCCCCAGGTCGTCTGAACAAACTCACCTCTTTCTGGTCCTACTGTGCATGCGTGGCCACTCATCCAATGAGTGCGCTCAGGTCCGCTCCCGCCCCTTCCTCTAAGGCTAGCGGATCTGAGAACGCTGGTGGCCGCATCCCCTGCTACCCTCTAACAGGGAGCGTGCCCATGCTGGCCATTCACAAATGGCTGGCACGGACATGCGCCCTGCTAGAGGGATAGCGAGGATGTGTCCACTGCTTGCACACGCGCTGTTAGACCGGGAAAGAAGGTGAGTTTCTGGGTGACCTTGGGGTATCACACAGCGGGGCATCCCGATTATGGAGGAGGGGATCCTATAGATCCCTGGGCCGATCTCTGTGAGTTTTGGTCCACTTTAATGTGAGACTTGTGGGTGTCCTGGAGGGTTATGTGCATTCTGGATGCCCCCTTTCAGCCATACAGCGGCGATGCCGACAGCCGCCGACACCCTCGCCATGGAGGGTTGATTCGCTTTAATGGCAAGCAATCATCAGTCAAATGATACAGTTATATACACTCACCAATCGCACGGTACAACAGGGAGCGGAGCAGCTCCACCTCTGTGCTCAGCTCGGCCAATCGGAAATGAACAACCTGGTTGCTCAGTACTGGCTGGTCAAAGATTTTCCTCTGCCTGGTGTAATCGATGGTTTCCTGGATTATGTTTTCTAAAGGTGTCAGAACTGACAGAGAATACAAAACAATATTACATTGATAAACCAAAGCCAAGATATAGTTATAGCTACATAACTTCTCTATCTATCTATATATAGGGAGAGAGGAAGCAGTGCTCAGTGTCATAAAACTCAGACGGGGAGTTTTAAAACTTGCGCTGTACAATGTAACAAGCAGGAGAGAGTGAGGAAGAGCCACGAGGGCTCGAAACAGCCCTCAGGTTATGAACTTTATGATACACATCTAGTATGTGAGTTGTTTGATACATGTTATTTGGTTGTTGGTCTCGGGTCAGTCATTTACCTTGTGGAGTTACGTGAGTTACATTCTAAGAGTTGACTGTTTACATTGTATGCAATAAGGCTGGATTGGGAACGTGTGCAATAAGTTACTGTGGAGCTGGTGCGATAGAATATAAAAAAAAAGCATGTAGGGAGGCACTCTCAACTCATAAATTGATCAAAAAACACAGTTTTATTAATTACATATTTATAATCACTACATACAATACACTCAACATATTAAAATCCCTTTAAAAAACACATAAAACGAACAATAACACACAGGACAAACCAACATAAAGGTGTGTAGGCGATGGGGAGAGTCTCACCACACAAATTGATATCAAATGCCTGAATATATATGTGCCAAAATCATTCAACAAAGTGTTCCAACAGTGCAACTGAACATGTGCAAATCCTGCCTATGATCCGGGTCACTATAAAATCTATATATTTATATAGTACTAAACATGTGCAAATCCTGCCTATGATCCGGATCACTATAAAATCGATATATTTATAAAGTGCTAAACATGTGCAAATCCTGCCTATGATCCGGATCACTATAAAATCGATATATTTATAAAGTGCAAGTGCTTCCAGTCAAACAATCAATTGAGAATTAATATTCCCAACCATAACAGCTCATAAACATATAAACATATCAATCTACTCTATTCACCAATTGAATAATAATATGAAAATATATTCACCTGTATATATTATTAGGCATCCCAAAGGGGAACCACTGATGTATATCACAATACCAATCAAAAAATTTAATCACAAATCTATCACAGAAAAACATCACCAGAAATAAAGCCAAGGTATCGTGAAAATAACATGTGTGAAGTCTCCCCACTGCCTACCGCACCAGGAGCCACGCGTTCCACTTGATGAAGTGGGTGATGTGCCCACGGAACGCGTGGTTCCTGGTGCGGTAGGTGGTGGGGAGACTTCACACATGTTATTTTCATGATACCTTGCCTCCCTACATGTTTTTTTTTGTTCCTGGTTTGAGCTCTTTTGCAGCTTTGGGAGCAGCACCTCTACAGATTAAATGGGGTATAGTGCAAGTCCCCATTTTTTCCTTCCTGGTGCAATAGAATAATGGCTACAATGATATTTACCTTACCTTGAAGCATTTTTCATTAACTGTTTATTTTATATATTAATTTAGCATTGCACCATGCACTTTAGTGATATATTGGGAGCATCGCCTGGCGTGCTGGCATGTTGTTATGGGCGCACCTGAACTGTATGATTGTGGCTTTGAAATGTGTGCTGTAGCGGCTGGCTTTGTGACTGCTTACATTCTGCTCTCATTGCATTTACACTTATTCGGGACACGCCCCTGGCTTGGGACGCTGCTCAGCAATGGGTGCCGGATCGCCGCGTGACGCACTTCCGGCCGGAGAGCGCGTGCACGCCGTTGGACCTTTGTCAGCACACGATTTTTGAACTATTCTATCGTTATGTTACAGGTGCGTCCTGGCTTGTGGAGGGTGGGTGACCAGGTGGGGTGCATGGGGAGTGCCTCTGAGGGTTTGATTGATTATGGATTCTGATTTGCCGTCATCCATTACTGGGTGGCACTGATGGACTTTATATATCAGAGGTGGAGGAGTTCCCCTTAGTATATCGCCCTGAGGAAGTAGTGCAGGAGATACTACGACACGCGTTGGCGTTTCATCCCTGTGGGGCTGTTCCCGGTTGGTCTGTATGCACACCTTGCTTGTTTACTCTTACTGACTCACCCTGGCTCGTTTTCCTGCTCTAGGATGCATCATGTGTTTTATGACGTTATTGGAATAAAGATTTGATTGGATTTTAAGGGGATACCTTTTGGCTGGTTATACTTTTTCTTGATATAGGTGGAAAACGCTTTGTGGGAAGGTTTCAGCATCTAACAACATTTTTTTTCTGATTAAAGGAGGATCATTAGGTTTATGTGTGCTGAACCATTGTTTATTAATTAATTGTGAAAAGCGGGCCAGCTCCCTGCTGTGTTGCATTGTAACATCCGGACGCATGGCTACTGTTTACCATGTAACAAGGGAAGCTCCTTCCCGAGTTACATTGTATAGTAGCAATGGCACAGGCATGTCAGGCCTTGCCACACCCCCTCCATTGCAATAAATGGAAAGGGCGTGGCAGGCCACAGAATTTACAGTGACTGGGGTTTGGGCCTGGCCAGTGCGGGATGCGATCCACTGATGAGTAGAACCAATTAGCTGCGGGGGACAAAAGGTGAGCACTATTTTGTTTTGTTTTTTATTGGCTGGTCAATACCTTTAAAGGTTAAAGGTTAACGATTATCGTTAAACAGCCATAATTATTTGGAAATTCTATTATATGATAAGCTATAGAAATAAAAAAAAAATATTTCACATTCTTTTTACCACTTAAAATTTGCGGTCAGCGGTGTAGGAAGACCTATAATCATTTTTGACTGTTGGTCTGCTTTATCACCGCACATGCAAAAAGCACGTATCTATTACTGTATCAGCTGTGCATGTTTAAAGTGGACCAAAACCCAGGATTTTGACTATCCTGGGCTTTGGTCGTGTCTCCGAGGCACCACCAATAGAAAATAGCTGCAATCAATTCCAGGCAGGTTCCCTTTAAAGTGGACCAACACCCTCCCCTGATCGGCCCGGGAATCTATAAGATTCCCGGACTGATCAGCTCCCTGACTGCGGGGCACCCCCCAGAAACCCCTAAATCCCTACCTGCTTCTTGATCCACGATGCCTCCCGCACGTCCCTCTAGCAGGACGCGCACCCGCGCCGGCTGTTTGTAAATGGCCGGCGCGCCCTGTAAGAGTGACGCGCGGGAGGCGGGGCGGCGGGCGCGCTCTCTTGTCGGCGGGCGCGCTCTCTCCCCGATCGGGGTGCCCCACCGAAGTAGACCAAAACCCAGGATAGTCAAAATCCTGGGTGTTGGTCCACTTTAAGGCTCAGACTCGCCAAAAAAAGTGAAGGTCCAAATTTCAACATATACGGGAAACAAAAAGGACCAAATCTAGTGTAATTCCGTATTTATCAAATATTTAATCAATCAAAAAGAAATACACTCACAAACAGGAGAGATAAAATAGCGTTGAATAAAATCCAAAGTTGCGCCGGCCCTGGAACAGTACCCAATTTCTTTGAGATCTTTTGGCCCCCTGCGGCCGTCGGATTCCAGGGCCGAAGCAACTTTGGATTTTAATTCAACGCTATTTTATCTCCCCTGTTTGTGAGTGTATTTCTTTTTAATTGATTAAATATTTGATTAATACGGAATTACACTAGATTCGGTCCTTTTTGTTTCCCTAGATGTTTCTATTGGTTTTATTTCCTTTATGGCATCCGGTTTGATACATACTCTATAAAAACTACAATTGAGAGCTATATTATCTGATAAGGATTACATGCCTTGAAAAGAAAGTGACCTATATAGCAACAAAAGAAAGGCTTCATTTGGAGTACATTATTCGAACATCATTTGGTAAGAGTAACCTATACAGGTGGTGGGCACGTGGTGGAAAGTTGAAGTGGAAAGCGTATAGACTTCACAAAAATTCCAGTATAACTGCATGTGCTTTGGGATACCCACTTCAAATCTCTATGGAAGCTGGCTGATGTCTGAATCCAAGAAGCTAATTGTGGATGTTTAATAACCCTTGGACTTTATATGTTATTTTAAACTGCATGCTCTGTGTTTATTGTTTCACCTTTTTGTTTCCCGTATATGCTTTGTTGAAATTTGGACCTTCACTTTCTTTGGCGAGTCTGCGCCTTAAGGGGAACCTGCCTGGAATTGATTGCAGCTATTTTCTGAATACGTTGAAGCTCTATCTCTTCTTATAGCTGGTAAGAGTTTGCATTGTCCTGGAGGATTGGATTTAATCACGATACAGTGTGAAGTGCACGTGCTGTGTATCCTCATGTGGGTTTGAAATGCATCTAATGAATCCATCCTAATTGGCCACAGCTTTGCTGGCTAACTTTAATTGGATGGAACTCCACCCACTGATATTTAAATTCTGTTCACTCTGTCCATTGTATGTCATGAATAAGGACTCATAGTCCGAAACGCGTTGGCGTTGGGGCCCTATTATGGATTATTTACTATGTGCATTTGCATTTGTTGGATTATTGCTTTTAAAATGAAGAAAATAAATATCTGAAGATTTTATTTAGTAATCGCTGGCTGGCTACATTTTCTCTACACGTGCTGTGGGATTCTGACTTCATTTACCATCTAGTTCCGGTGCTCTGTGTGATATATATATACTTATGCTTTACACTATCCTTCTGGAATAAGGACATTTACACGTTGAGCACTATCAAGTCATTCTAATTTGCATAACTAAATATTTAGCGCGGTGTTATGTATTAATGTTTGCATTTTTGTAAATATTTTACATTCTTATATTAATGAAGGATCTTATTTATGAGGAAAGATTACAGGAATTAAATCTGTTTAGTCTTGAGAGGAGACGACTGAGGGGGGACATGATTAACTTGTATAAATATATAAATGGCCAATACAAAAACTATGGGAGAACACTATTTCATGTAAAATCTTCTCTAAAGACAAGGGGGCGCTGCCTTCCACTGGAAAAAAAGAAATTTAGTTTCCGGAGGAGACAATCATTCTTTAACATAAGAACTATAAATCTATGGAATAACCTCCCACAAAAGCTTGTTACAGCATCAACCGCTGACAGCTTCAAAAAAGGATTAGATGCTTATTTAGAAGAAAATAACATTAACAGTTACTATTAGTGGTTATCAGTAAAAAAAAACAAAAAAAACAAAAAATAAAATAAATAACTTCTCCCTATAAAATAAAATAAAAAATAACTTCCCCCACCTCCAACACCCTTGGTTGAACTTGATGGACATATGTCTTTTTTCAACCGTATTAACTATGTTAACGGGGGCTGCACGGGTGGCCGGGTTACGTGAGGTCCCTCCTTCAGTGATGCTGCACTGACATGCTGGTTGCCTGACATAAATATTTTGGGCACTGTGTCAATATTTTACACTCACTGTGCTGACATTCTCTATTGCGCCTTTGTTTTATGGTGTATCCTATACCACCTGTCCTATTGATTATTGCCTATGTAGTAGTTGTAGTACATCGGTCTATTGGCATGATATATTTATTTGCTGTATAGAGCACATTGTTCATGTTAGTTTTTGTTAAAGATAGTTTTTGTTCACTTTAGTTTTTCTCATTAATTGATGTTGTAGCAAGTGTTTTTCACTGGAATAGGGATTGTTATTGACTGTATAGATATAAGTTTTGCATTTACTTTTTGTATGTATTTATATATATTTTTATCTTAGCACTCAGCAGTGCACTTTAGATTTATGGTTATGCACAGCAGCTCAGATCCACAGTGGTTATTTCATTTATATTGGGCTTATTACTCTTAATTCATTTATATTCACTTCGTAGGGGGGATAGGTGGGTTTTACAGCATACAGACCCTGTTTCTTTTTGGGGTTCTCAGTGCCGGCACAGTTACTGCGAGAAGTTGGTGCAGAGGTTCTGGTTACCTCTGTACATACTTACCTCAGTATTTCATTTACATACAAAAGATTTTTTTGCCCAGTTGGCATTATTTATGCATTGTCAGTTTGTGTGCATCACATTATTTGTAATATTGCTTTCCCCATGTTTGGGGCTGTTAGATATAGACATATTTATTATATATATTGGGACCCATTAATTGTTTTTAAGTGTCTTGTGTCATGTATGTGTATTTTATGTATTTATATGTGATAATAAATTTTGTAAAGAGAGTTTTGGTGTGTTTTGGTGCTCCTTGCTAGGGAGGAAGGCGTGTTTCTTCACGGCCACCACCATGGAATTGGTTTAGAATGTTTTGAGTGAGCACAACTACTATACTTTACTAGTGGTGCACCCTACATTAGAGTTTAACAGTTACTATTTTAAAAAAATAAAAATAAATAACTTCTCCCTATAAAATAAAATAAAAAATAACTTCCCCCGCCTCCAACACCCTTGGTTGAACTTGATGGACATATGTCTTTTTTCAACCGTATTAACTATGTGACTATATAACTATGTAAGTGACTACTTCCTCATTAACTGGTATGGCAACCGTTCACATGACCGTGGGCAACCATTCAAAACTTACCGTTGGCCACGCCCCACATCCGCTCCTCTTGAAACTGCAGCATCTGGTACATGAATCCCATCCCTTCCTCGCCGATCACGTTTTTACTGGGCACTCGGACGTCTTCAAAGAATATCTGAGCCGTGTCCGAGGACTTCATCCCTATCTTGTCAATTTTCCTGGCAATGTGGACACCTGCGATTTAAAGAAAAAGAGATTTAAAGCGGACCAAAACCCACCAAACTCATGAAATACATTTAACCAAAGCCCCTGACGATATTCCCATCTTAGGGTGTAGAACTAGAAATGGATAGTTTTTCTTTTTGAATTGTCCTGGAGAACTGATTTTTTTGCTGTCCCTCTCTGTAAGATATCAGCGATCAGTCGTTACATAGGTGTGGCAATGACATCATCAACACACACAACAATGAATGGAGGAGGCGGAGCTTTACAGCTAAAACAGGTGCCATTATCTGGGATTAAAGTTAAGCAGGAGCAGCGAAAATAGGCGAAATGTCCTCTTCATGGGGGGAGCAATTCAGTGGATGCTAGTTAAAAATGTGGGTTTTGGTCCGCTTTAAGCGGTTAAAAAAAAAAAAAAAGATAAAATACAGGGGAACTGTAACAAAAGGTCTTATTTTAGAATCAATACAAGTCTATGCTGCTGTTGCCGAATCCTTAATGAGACACTTCCCATTATAATTTTCCAAGAGATTTAACAGTATCCGGGTTTGAACCTCTGGAGTATTTGGGAACCCACCAGAAGAACAGCACCCGGGGCCCACCCTACTGTCGCAAATATTACTTAATGGAGTAATTAAACAGGCTAATTAAAAAAAAAACACCACTGATCGATGCAGGTCTGGCGATCAGGCAAATCGCCGATCGCTTGATCCGATTCCCCTGGAGCCTTAAACGCCATTCTCCGGTATTTCGGTGCCGGAAAACGCCCCCCACCATTCAGGTAGGTTGGACATGCGGGGGCGCAGCGGAGCGGGGGATGCGGCCGCTGGCGAACCCTATACTGAAGCGCCATCCTAAACAGTGGCTTTATGCCGTGCATTAGTATGCTGATTAAACAAGTGCCCATGCATGCGGAGGAATGGCGGGGAGGTGAGGGGGAGTGGGCGATCTGGGTGGTTTCACACAGTGGGGCATCCCTAATCAGGATACTCCCGGGGCAAGAACCAATCACCAGGATAGTCAAAACTCTGGTGATTGGTCCACTTTAAAGTGAACCAAAACCTGGGAAGTTCTAGTCCTTCCCCCTAGAGCACCCCTGTTTTGGTGCCCCTCCGCCCACCCCCAGAACACTCAATCCACTCACCTCTCTGCTGGTCCACAGCCGAAAAGGGAGGCGAGTGATGCCAGCGCTGGCAGCTCAGGGCAAAGGTAAGAGTATCGGGCGCCCTGGTGGGTTTCACAGGAGCAAGAACCAATCACCAGGATAGTCAATCACCAGGACAGTCAATCACCAGGACAGTCAATCACCAGGACAGTCAATCTCCAGGACAGTCGAACACCAGGACAGTCGAACACCAGGACAGTCGAACACCAGGACAGTCGAACACCAGGACAGTCGAACACCAGGACAGTCGAACACCAGGACAGTCGAACACCAGGACAGTCAATCACCAGGACAGTCAATCACCAGGACAGTCAATCACCAGGACAGTCGAACACCAGGACAGTCAATCACCAGGACAGTCAATCACCAGGACAGTCAATCACCAGGACAGTCGAACACCAGGACAGTCGAACACCAGGACAGTCGAACACCAGGACAGTCAATCACCAGGACAGTCAATCACCAGGACAGTCAATCACCAGGACAGTCAATCACCAGGACAGTCAATCACCAGGACAGTCGAACACCAGGACAGTCAATCACCAGGATAGTCAATCACCAGGACAGTCGATCACCAGGACAGTCGAACACCAGGACAGTCGAACACCAGGACAGTCAAACACCAGGACAGTCAATCACCAGGACAGTCGAACACCAGGACAGTCAATCACCAGGACAGTCAATCACCAGGATAGTCAATCACCAGGACAGTCGAACACCAGGACAGTCGAACACCAGGACAGTCGAACACCAGGACAGTCAATCACCAGGACAGTCAATCACCAGGACAGTCGATCACCAGGACAGTCGAACACCAGGACAGTCGAACACCAGGACAGTCGAACACCAGGACAGTCAAACACCAGGACAGTCGAACACCAGGACAGTCAAACACCAGGACAGTCAATCACCAGGACAGTCAATCACCAGGACAGTCAATCACCAGGACAGTCGAACACCAGGACAGTCAATCACCAGGATAGTCAATCACCAGGATAGTCAATCACCAGGACAGTCGATCACCAGGACAGTCGATCACCAGGACAGTCGAACACCAGGACAGTCGAACACCAGGACAGTCAATCACCAGGACAGTCAATCACCAGGACAGTCGAACACCAGGACAGTCAATCACCAGGACAGTCAATCACCAGGATAGTCGATCACCAGGACAGTCGAACACCAGGACAGTCGAACACCAGGACAGTCAAACACCAGGACAGTCGAACACCAGGACAGTCAAACACCAGGACAGTCGAACACCAGGACAGTCAAACACCAGGACAGTCGAACACCAGGACAGTCGAACACCAGGACAGTCAAACACCAGGACAGTCAAACACCAGGACAGTCAATCACCAGGACAGTCAATCACCAGGACAGTCAATCACCAGGACAGTCAAACACCAGGACAGTCAAACACCAGGACAGTCAAACACCAGGACAGTCGAACACCAGGACAGTCGAACACCAGGACAGTCGAACACCAGGACAGTCGAACACCAGGACAGTCGAACACCAGGACAGTCAATCACCAGGACAGTCAATCACCAGGACAGTCAATCACCAGGACAGTCGAACACCAGGACAGTCGAACACCAGGACAGTCGAACACCAGGACAGTCGAACACCAGGACAGTCGAACACCAGGACAGTCAATCACCAGGACAGTCGAACACCAGGACAGTCAATCACCAGGACAGTCAATCACCAGGACAGTCAATCACCAGGACAGTCGAACACCAGGACAGTCAATCACCAGGACAGTCAAACACCAGGACAGTCGAACACCAGGACAGTCAATCACCAGGACAGTCGATCACCAGGACAGTCGAACACCAGGACAGTCAATCACCAGGACAGTCAATCACCAGGACAGTCAATCACCAGGACAGTCGAACACCAGGACAGTCGAACACCAGGACAGTCGAACACCAGGACAGTCGAACACCAGGACAGTCGAACACCAGGACAGTCAAACACCAGGACAGTCGAACACCAGGACAGTCAATCACCAGGACAGTCGAACACCAGGACAGTCGAACACCAGGACAGTCAAACACCAGGACAGTCAAACACCAGGACAGTCGAACACCAGGACAGTCGAACACTAGGACAGTCGAACACCAGGACAGTCAAACACCAGGACAGTCAAACACCAGGACAGTCAGTCACCAGGACAGTCAATCACCAGGACAATCAATCACCAGTGTGTGTGTGTGTGTGGGGGGGGGGGGGGGCAGGATTTGTTTTGGGGAAAGCAAACTACACCAAATTGCATGATGGGAAGAGAACACAACAACTGGGGCCACATTATCCTAATTGAAACAAAAACTTCAGAGGTCCACTTTCGCCAAATTATGTCTTTTTGAAATAGGAAAGGGATCTCCTTTTAAACCCTTCTAAAGCTAGAGGTTTCCTTTCCAATGGTGCATGCGTGAGCAGTGGCCGCTTAATTGTTATTCTTTCCCCCACTGGACTGCAACTTTGTTCAGGACTTTAGGATACGGGCGCCGCCATCTTGACCGCCATCACACTTACTGAGGAGAGGAGAGCGGGATAAAGTACAGGGGGTGGGGTTATAGCTGTGCTTTGCTCAGACAGAGCAGAGCTGGGGTCAGAAAAAGGTCAGCAATCCCAGAATGCAGAGCAGCACAGTCAGAAGACACTTCATGTTGCCGGCTGCCTGATGTTCCATGAGCCGCCATCTTGGATGTTAAAGGCTCATAACATGCAGTAGATGCAGGTAGGATGCTTTTTAATGTGGGCAATCTGTATGTACAGGGTGTGGGAAACATATAAGATAGGCTCTTATTCAGGGTGAAGGTCCAGATTAATGTGGGCAATCTGTATGTACGGGGGGGGGGGAACATATAAGATAGGCTCTTATTCAGGATGAGGGTCTGGATTAATGTGAGCAATCTGTATGTACAGGGGGGAAACATATAAGATAGGCTCTTATTCAGAGTAAAGGTCCGGATTAATGTGAGCAATCTGTATGTACAGGGTGTGGGAAACATATAAGATAGGCTCTTATTCAGAGTAAAGGTCCAGATTAATGTGGGCAATCTGTATGTACAGGGGGGAAACATATAAGATAGACTCTTATATGTTGGAGTGAAGGTCCGCCTTAATGTGGACCAAAACCCATGGCCAGACGATGGTCACCCCCCCCCCCCCCATCAGGGCATCCAGAAATTCGGATCCCCTACTGTGTGAAACCCCCCAGGTCGCCCGGTAAACTCACCATCTCCCCCCTTTCTAACGGTGCATGCGCAGGCAGTAGCTGCTTCCCCCTTATCCCTTTAGCAGGGGACGTGTGCACCCCCCAGACATTCGTGAATGTCCAACGCAGGCACACTCCCTGTTAGAGAGAAGCGGGGGATGCGGCAGCTGGACACGCAGGGGTCTGCTTGCTTAGACAATTCCTTAGAAAGACCCAAGTGTGCTGATTGGATGAGAGGCCGCGCATGCACCGTATGACTGGGCAAAGGCAAGTTACATTGGGTGACCTGGGGGGTCCTACGGCGCATATGCGGTCTATCGTCCAATCAGCAGCTGTGCAAGTCAAATCGGCTAAGACTCAGCTATGGGCAGAGTCTAGCCGAGCATGGCAGCGGCCACATTCCCGCTTGCCTCTAACAGGGTGTGTGCCCGCACTGGCCTTTCAGAAATGCCCGATACGGGTATGCACTCGCACTTGTGCCGTTAGATCGGGGAGAAGGTGAGTTTACTGGGCAACCTGGGTTTTTTTTTTTACACAGCAGTGGCATCCCAAATCTGGATGCCCCGGGGGGGGGGGGGGGGAATCAGTGTCGCTCTGCATTCTGGGATTGCTGTTCTTTTCCTGACCCCAGCAAAGCACAGCTATAACCCGCCTCCCTGCACTTTTCACCCCTCTCCTCAGTATGTGATGCTTGTGAAGCAAGATGGCGGCGCCCAGTCCAACGGCTCATGTGCGAGCAGCGGCAGCATCACCGCTATCCCTCTAGCAGGACGCATGCCCGCACCAGGCATTTGTGAATGACCAGAGGTGTTGGTTCATTGTGATTTATCAGTGTACATGCTTGGTTTATATTGCTGTTAAATTATTGTATGGGGGTGGGTGGAGTAGCGGGTAATTTTTAATTGTCTTGTTCAAACGCTACAATAAAAAGACTGTTGGATTGTCTGTGGTTGTGCTTCCTTCAGTGGTCACTGGAGCTTGTTGCTCCACTTCTCCACTTTCTTTGCATGTTTAGGTTTTATAGGTAAAGAACGCCGGTTGATTATGGTTAGTTCATAGCGTTGCACCACATTTGTGTTTCCATTTGTGAATGGCCGGCGGGGGGCACACTCCCTGTTAAAGGGAAGCGGGGGATGCGGCCGCCAGCAAGCTCGGAGACGCTGGCCTTAGACAACGTGACGTTAGCGGGTCCGAGCCCACTGATTGGACGAGCAGCCGCGCATGCGCCGTAGGACCGGGAAGAGGTGAGTTTCTTCGGGCGATCTGGGGGGTTTCAAACAGCCCTGATCGGGGTGCCCCGGGGGAAAGGACCAAAACCCAGGATAGTCAAAATCCTAGATTTTGGTCCACATTAAAGGTTTGGCGAAGTGGTATTCAAACCACGCAACGCGTCGGTGTTCGTTGACTGGTGATTTGGTGCAGGGTGGACGGGGAATATTTTGACCTTTGGGTGATGTATTAACATTGTTTTTTTGGTTGCCCTGTGTGTTACCGCTACGGAAAACGCTCTCTTTCCTTGCACTCTGCACTTTCATTTAGCCCGGGTGTCTCCGGGCTTTTTGTTGTTTTTTTTGCACATGCACTTTGTGCGATCACTGTTATTACACTTTAATTGTATTACTATATAGTTGACTCTTTGCTGTCCTTTGTATTTTCGCACCAAATTTCTATATAATCTCATGCCTCCTGTGCACATTGCACTTTATACTCAATTTGATTGGGCACCAATATTTCTTGCGTCTTGCAGCTCATGTTGCATTCTGGGCACCGTAAGATATTTATTCATGTTAACATTTATTTATGC
Organism: Gastrophryne carolinensis; assembly: GCA_027917425.1. Lineage (NCBI taxonomy): Eukaryota > Metazoa > Chordata > Amphibia > Anura > Microhylidae > Gastrophryne > Gastrophryne carolinensis. The sequence continues at coordinate 10,757,890 of CM051239.1, read as the reverse complement.
AATATTTATTCATTATTATAATATCGTGATTAGCCCCCATTTTCCTCCTGCCCCATTCCGGTCATTATTATATGTTTTTTTTTATCAATTGTCATTTATGTAGGTCTTGTCTTGTAACATATGTACTTACCTTGCACTAGGCAATCTCATTCAATTGAACCAATAAAATAACTTTTTGAACTTTTTGAGTGTGTGCGGCCACTTATCTGGGATTTCTATGGGACAGCTCTAGAGTCCCATTGGTTTTCAATAGTAGTCACTTTAAGGGTTTGGGCTTTTCATTAGATGATGCTGAATGTCCTTTTTGATTTTGATTTTGACTATCCTGGGTGTTGGTCCACTTAGGTGGGGCACCCCGATCGGGGGTGCCCCGCTGTGTGAAACCCCCCCGATCGCCGCAAAAACTCACCTCTCCCCGCTCCCACGTGACCTCGTCCGGCCAATGACAGCGCTCAGAGCCGCTCTGGTATGCGCGTCCAAAGCCGCTTGGACGCGCATACCAGAGCGCTGTCATTGGCTGCGTCTCTCGCTTCCCTCTAACAGGGAGCGCGCCTGCGCCGGCCATTCACAAAACGGCCGGCGCGGGAGCGCGCCCTGCTAGAGGGAAGCGAGAGACGCGGCCGCGTCACGCGCATGCGCCGTTGGATCGCCGGTAAGGTAAGGATTGTGGGCCTCCTGGGGGGTTCCTCCCCGCGGGACATCCCGATTTCGGATGCCCCGCGGGGAGGGATCTGATCGCCCCCTGGGTGTTGGTCCACTTTAACTATAAAAACAGAGCTGGTTAAATTGGACCCGAATTTCGCCATTATCCTGTTTTGTCCGAAACCCAATTTGCAAGATTCTGGTCACATTTCCCTTTGACCCGATTCTGTAGCCCAAAGCCGCTTACAAAGCTTTGTACTTACCCGGGGTTTTCATAGGCAGACAAATGAGGGACTTGTTCCTGTGGGGAGGTCCAGGGCTGGTGTTGGTGAGGAGGCACATCCAGTCAGCTTGGCAGCCATTGGTTATCCACATCTTGGAGCCATTTATGACATAGTCATCGCCCTTCTTCACCGCGGTGGTCCTAATATCTGGAGGAGAGACGAGGGAGAGTAATGTACCAAGCAGGTAGGTGCGTGCCGGCCACTGTGTCCGACTATCTGCTTTGCTACTTGATTTTCTATGAGTGCAGAGTAGTCCAGCTTCTAATCCAATACGTGATAACATAACATAACTTTTAAAGTGCTTGCGAAGTCAAAAGTAAAAAAAATAAATATCAGTAGCTTACCTTACATTGAGTGGCTGTGATTTCTCCTCTGTCTGCCTCCTTATTGAGGAAATCACTTCCTCATTTAGCTTTCAGTCCCCACCTGTCCTTCAATTAACCGTCATTAGACCAAGAACGGAAACACCCCCCACTCCCTGCCCAGACATCCTGATTGGCTGCCTCTCTCTGCAGCTATGAAACCCCGCCCTTCTTCCTCCTCTCTGGTCACACTATGTACTGGTAGGCTGGAGACGCTCTTAGCCTGTAGCATCTGTCACCCCCTTTTTCCGATCACACTATGTGCTGGCAGGCTGGAGAAGCTCTTAGCCTGCAGCATCAGTATCTTACCTTTCATTGAGTGGCTGGAGTGCTGTGATTCCTCCTCTGTCTGCCTCCGTAGTGAGGAAATCACTTCCTCAATCAGCTTTCAATCCCCACCCCCGGCTGACCTGGTTCTTCAATCAACATTCAGTGGACCAAGAACGGACATACCCTCCACTCCCTGCCCAGACGTCCTGATTGGCTGCCTCTCTATGCAGCTCTGAAATCCTGCCATCCTCCCTCCATTCTGGTCACACTATGTGCTGGCAGACTGGAGACGCTCTTAGCCTGCAGCACCTCTCACCCCCTTTTTCCGATCACACTATGTGCTGGAAGGCTGGAGACGCTCTGTAGCCCCCTGGGCTTTGAGGAGGCAGGTAATGGGACAGGGGGTCATGGCAAATCACCCGATTGCCCGCAGGTAACTTGTCAGGCCCTCCTATTCTAGAATAAGGGTCTCAAGGATCCCTCACCAGTTTACAAACAGTTAAATGCAATAAAACACACTGATGCAGCAATCCGACGTCGATCTCTCCGGCTTCTGACATTTCGGCTCCCCGCTGCAGGGAGGGGCTATGTATACTGACGTCACGGCTCACTCCCAGTATAAAAGAAAGCCCGGCCGGGGCAGTGAATACTGAGGAGACTGGCGTGGGGCAGCGCCCTACTTGTTTTCTTTATTGATTATGTGGCTTTGTTTCCGCCGAAGCCTGAATTTCTTAGGGAAATTCGGCAAATCACCAAAACAAAATTTTAAAAAGTTGGCTCATCTCTAGTCAGAAGGGTGGTTCTCGGAGGGGGAGATCGAGTCTAGCGAAGAGCAGGTACGCCAAACGGAGACAGTACCCCAGGTTTTGTGATGGTCTTTAGAGTTGGATGAAGCAAAAAGGATGAGAACAAAGTGGTGATCTCCCAAAAAAACATAAAACTGGTAAACCATTCCCAAAATTGAGGTGCCTGGGGCATGACAAGGGTACCATGGACACCCTTAATCCGGCACTGGTCTTCAGTCCACGCAGCATTTCCTGTACATTTTTTTCCTTTTTATTCCCAGAACACTGGAGAGTGCAATAACATCCATGCAAAAAAATCGCACGGGCCTAAAATTAACTTTCACAAGAATCGGTCAAAAGGCAAAGTAAACAAATTGCAAAATGATTGTGGTAAACCACTCTATTCCTCACTGTTTACTTCCCGCTGGCCACCCAATTATTGCGACAACGGAGTCCAAAAGAGCAGTGCAAAAACTTCAGCAAAAAAAAAAAAACATCCAGGTCATGGTATATCAAGAGGAATAAGCCAGTCGGATGACGTCTCTTCTAATTCTGTAATGCTCGGTTAGGTCCAGATGCCTTTGCATTACAGTATAAGAAAAGGCCATGTCTTCCATTAAAGATAATTTAGTACGCACTATGGATGAATTAACCTGAACTTTAAAAAGTTGGGGTTAGTCCCTGAACAGGGACTTCTACTGTGAGGTCGTGTTAATGTCTGGAGTTGGGATACCTAAAAGCGGTTCAGGCTTCCTCCACTTCCTGTGGAGCTCTGCTGTGACTGGGTTCCCCCACTCCCTGGCTGTCAGCAGAGATCCAGGTAGTGGGGGAAGCCGGCCGCGCTGTCAGCTGTCCCACTGCTACTGGAGTTTCCTCCAGTGACATCTCTTACAGAACACACGGCTCTTCTAAATCCTTCAAATTAAGCACTTACCATAAATACTTCCAGTCATATGAAAGACAGGGCCACTTCTAAGCCTGTAATGCTATGTTACGTCCAGATGTCTAAAGACTGGAAGAAAATTAACTTCTGGCGATTATTACTGTAAATTCTCTTTTTCTCATGCGCCGTATGGAAGACATGCCCCGTTCTCATTCGGTAATGCTGGGTTACGTGTAGTTGTTTGAAGACTAGAAATTAGGGTGAGTACTAAATTCTCTTTTTCAGATGCGTCGTATGGAAGACACAGCCTCTTCTAATGCCTCTAATGCTGGGCTATATCCATTTGTTTTCACATTGCAGAATTAGAAGAGGCTGTATTTGCCATACAAAAGAAAAAGAGAATTTAGTACTAAAATCTAACATTTGATTAAGTCCAGATGTCTGACAACTAGAAGAAAAGGAATTTGCGACGAGTACTAAATTCTGAACAAAAACAAAAAGGGTGGTCCCGCACTGTCTAATATACTAGCCACTCTTCTGGATGCTGGCTGGGGGTGAGCCCAAACCCCAAGGAACGGGGTATGTAAGTGTACTAAAGCAATGAGCTGCCAGTACAGCCCGCTGGGCCCCCCCACCTGTCTAAACAGATGTGCCGCTCAACAGAGTATTGCAATAATAAATGTTTATTATAAGCCAAAAAGAAACAGACATACATTTAAAACATAATTAAAAACCATAAAGCAGGGGATGTGATGGACTAAAATGAGTCTAATAACATCAATTCTATTTGCTGAAATTATATCATGTATAAATATCTAGAAATTTATATAATCCCACAGGTGCAAGTACACTGTACATATGCTATAAATGTAACGGTCTGATGTCACGGGAACCCCTTTGGAAAAGTGCTATAGTGCTTGCGCAAAGTTGTGCAAAGATGTGCAAAAAGTGCAAAGAAAGACAAAAAATGAAAAAAGTGGTAAAAAGATATACAAACAGAGGGACAATATGTCCCAACAATGAACACATATAAAGGTGCACCAATAAGGTGCAGAGTATAAAGTGCTTATAATCGTGCTTAGAAGAGGGTAAAGTTCCCGGACATGAGTCTCCGCAGTATTAAAATGTTGACCACAATAAATGATTTAATATATAGATTTCAAAAGTAAAAACATAAACAGTGTACATTACCGGGTATCATGGTCCAAATCTGCCTGCTCTCAACATGCCCGCACTGACGCGTTGCGTGGCCGATAGTTAGGCCACTTCATCAGAGTGTGGCTACCAACAGTCTGCTCCAGAATATATAGCCCCACCATTCCCTGAGAAGAGGAAATCATGCATGGGAAACCGCCAAAATTTCCTAATTAGGTTGAGGGCGGAAATGAATACATCTGTACTATATCCGCCCTTACAGATGAATGGATATGCATTCTGTACAGATAAGGCGTCAAAGCCTAATGCAGGCAAGCGCTGATAACATGCAGCTGATATGCGGTGTGGGGCTGGTATGGATCTAATACCGCTGAGACGCGTGAGGCGAAAATCGCTATAGACGCGCTCACAGCTGGATGGGTGTACACACTAAATTCTCTTTTCTCATGCATTGTATGGAAAACATGGCCTCTTCTATTTCCTTCCAATTTAGTTCTCACCGTAAATACTTCCAGTCATATGAGGTACATGGCCGTTTCTAAGCCTGTAATGCTGGTTTATGTCCAGTTGTCTGAAGACTAGAAGAAAATTAATTTATGGCGAGTATTACTGTAAATTCATTTTCTCATGTGTCGCATGGAAGACACGATGCATTCTAATTCTGTAATGTCGGGTTACGTCCAGTTGTTTGAAGACTAGAATTTAGGACGGGTACTAAATTCTCTTTTTCAGATGCATCGTATGGAAGACACAGCCTCTTCTAATGCCTCTAATGCTGGGCTATATCTAGTTGTCTTCACATTGCAGAATTAGAAGAGGCTATATATTCCATACGATACAAGAGAAAAAGAGAATTTAGTACTAAAATAATTTACCTTGTAGTCATATGGAAGACGCAGTCTCATCTGAATTCAGTAACATTTGGTTACGCCCAGTTGTCTGAAGACTAGAAGAAAAGGAATTTACAAGTACTAAATTCTCTTTTTCTCATGCATCGCATGGAAGACATGGCCTCTTCTATTTTCTTCCAATTTAGTTCTCACCGTAAATGCTTCCAGTCATATCAAGTACACAGCCCTTTCTAAGCCTGTAATGCTGTGTTATGTCCAGTTGTCCCAAGACTAGAAGAAAATTAATTTACCGCAATTATTACTGTAAATTCTATCTTTCTCATGCATCCTTCGGAAGACATGGCCCCTTGAATTCTGTAATGCTGGGTTACGTCCAGTTGTTTGAAGTCTAGAATTTAGGATGAGTACTAAATTCTCTTTTTCAGATGCGTCGTATGGAAGACCCAGCCTCTTCTAATGCTGGGTTATATCCAGTTGTCTTCAATTAAGGAATTATAAGAGGCTGTATATTCCATACAATGCAAGAGAAAAAAAAGACTTTAGTACTAAAATGTAACATTTGGTTATGCCCAGTTGTCTGAAGACTAGAAGAAAAGGAATTTATGAAGAGTACTAAATTCTCTTTTTCTCATGCATTGTATGGAAACACAGCCTCTTCTAATGCCTCTAATGCTGGGTTATATCCAATTGTCTTCTCATTGAAGATTTAGAAGAGGCTGTATATTCCATACGATGCAAGAGAAAAAGATAATTTAATACTTAAATGATTTCTTTTGTAGTCACATGGATGGCGAAGTCTCATCTGAATTCTGGAGCATTTGGTTACGTCCAGTTGTCTGAAGACTAGAAGAAAATAAATTTACAACTAAATTCTCTTTTTCTCATGCATCGTATGGAAGACATGACCTCTTCTATTTCCTTCCAACTTAGTTCTCACTGTAAATACTTCCAGTCACATGAAGTACACAGCCCTTTCTAAGCCTGTAATGCTGTGTTACGTCCAGTTGTCTGAAGACTAGAAGAAAATTCATTTCGGCAAGTATTACTGTAAATTCTCTCTCATGCGTCATAAGGAAGACACTGTCCCTTCAAATTCTGTAGTGCTGGGTTACGCCCAGTTGTTTGGAGTCTAGAATTTAGGACGAGTACTAAATTCTCTTTTTCAGATGCATCGTATGGAAGACACAGCCTCATCTAATGCCTCTAATGCTGGGTTATATCCACTTGTCTTCAATTGAAGAATTAGAAAAGGCTGTATATTCCATTTCATTTAGTATTAAAATGTAACATTTGGTTACGTCCAGTTGTATGAAGACTAGAAGGAATTTACGACGAGTACTAAATTCTCTCCTTCTCATGCATCGTATGAGACAAGACATGGCCTCTTCTATCTCCTTCCAATTTCATTCTCACCGTAAATACTTCCAGTCATATGAAGTACACGGCCCCTTCTAAGCCCCTATTGCTGTGTTACGTCCAGTTGTCTGAAGACTAGAAGAAAATTCATTTACGGCAAGTATTACTGTAAATTCTCTTTTTCTCATGCGTCGCACAGAAGACACCGTCACATATGACGGAAAGTATTTATGGTGAGCACTAAATTATCTTTTTCTTCTGCATCGTATGGAAGACAAGGTCACTTTTAATTGTGCAATGTTCGGTTACGTCTGGTTGTCTTTACATTACATTGTAAATACTTCCCGTCATATGGGAGACACAACCTCTGGTAATTCTGAAATGCTTGACTATGTCTGTTGTCTTCACATTGCAGAATTAGAAGAGGCTGTGTCTTCCGTAAGACGCAAGAGAAAAAGAGAATTTAGTACTCACCGTAAATTCCTTCTCTTCTAGTCGTATGGAAGATACAACCTCTTCTAATTCCTTAATGCTTGACTACTTCCAGTTGTCTTTAGATTACAGAATTAGAAGAGGCCGTGTTTTCCATAAGACGCAAGAGAAAAAGAGAATTTAGTACTCACCGTAAGTTCCTTCTCTTCTAGTCGTATGAAAGACACAACCTCTTCTAATTCCGTAATGCTTGGTCACTTCCAGTCATCTCCAAATTACAGAATTAGAAGAGGCCGTGTCTTCCGTAAGACGCAAGAGAAAAAGAGAATTTAGTACTCACCGTAAATTCCTTCTCTTCTAGTCGTATGGAAGATACAACCTCTTCTAATTCCTTAATGCTTGACTACTTCCAGTTGTCTTTAGATTACAGAATTAGAAGAGGCCGTGTTTTCCGTAAGACGCAAGAGAAAAAGAGAATTTAGTACTCACCGTAAGTTCCTTCTCTTCTAGTCGTATGAAAGACACAACCTCTTCTAATTCCGTAATGCTTGGTCACTTCCAGTCATCTCCAAATTACAGAATTAGAAGAGGCCGTGTCTTCCGTAAGACGCAAGAGAAAAAGAGAATTTAGTACTCACCGTAAGTTCCTTCTCTTCTAGTCGTATGAAAGACACAACCTCTTCTAATTCCGTAATGCTTGGTCACTTCCAGTCATCTCCAAATTACAGAATTAGAAGAGGCCGTGTCTTCCGTAAGACGCAAGAGAAAAAGAGAATTTAGTACTCACCGTAAATTCCTTCTCTTCTAGTCGTATGGAAGATACAACCTCTTCTAATTCCTTAATGCTTGACTACTTCCAGTTGTCTTTAGATTACAGAATTAGAAGAGGCCGTGTTTTCCGTAAGACGCAAGAGAAAAAGAGAATTTAGTACTCACCGTAAGTTCCTTCTCTTACTAGTCGTATGAAAGACACAACCTCTTCTAATTCCGTAATGCTTGGTCACTTCCAGTCATCTCCAAATTACAGAATTAGAAGAGGCGTGTCTTCCATATGACACAAGAGAAAAAGAATTTACAGTAACACTCGCCGTGAATTCATTATCTTCTAGTCTTCAGGCAACTGGACATCCCAGGATTGAAGACTTACAAGGCGCCATGTCTTTCATATGACTAGAAGTATTTACGTTTAGTTTAAATTTGAGGAAATTAGAAGTGTCTTCCTTACGATGCAAAAGAAAGAGAGAACTATGTACTCACCTAAAATTCCTTCTCTTCTAGTCGTATGAAAGACACAACCTCTTCTAAATCTGTAATGCTGGGCTATGTCAGTTGTCGTCGCATTATGAAATTAGTAGTGTCCTCCATTTGACGCATGTGAAAAAGAGAATAGTAATAATTGCTACTAATTCATTTTCTTCTAGTCTTCAGACAACTGGACGTAACCCAGCGTTAAAGACTTAGAATGGACCGTGTTTTTCATATGACCGGAAGCATTTACGGGGAGTACTAACTCTGAAGGAATTAGAATGGCTGTGTCTTCCGTGAGAAGCAAAAGAAGAAGAGAGGATTTTGTACACACCTAAAATTCCTTCCCTTCTAGTCGTATGGAAGACAGAACCTCTTCTAATTCTCTAATGTTACATCCAGTTATCTTCAGACTGATTTCTGTTACATGTAAATTAAAAAGCGGAAAATTCCTGTTCAGTAGTGGATCGGAAAATTAGAAGATAAACATGAAACACTGGGGTCGATTCAGAGCCAGGTGAGAATTCTCTCTCCCTTTTCGGAGAGAAAACTGACATTCACTTTCATAGTCTACCTTGGGGCTGATTCAGCAACTGCATCTAAATTGTCACCTAGGTAGCCCCAAGGTAGACAATAGGGTTGATTCTTGGTCGTGCGCCTAAAAACCCCAAACCAAGCACCAACAATTCCGCAGGAGGCGTCCGATTCATGGTTTTGCGAGCGCGAATGGCGCACGTGTGAAGCGCACCAAATGGCTTGCACCAGAAGCGAGCGCAAAATTCCACTTCAGGCGCCTTCCCTCTTCTGTTCTGAAGTGCAAATGGCCTCGCCGCATGCACTTTTGTCTGGCTAAGCCCTTAAATGGTCTCGATGGACCCCCCATATTTTTCCCCTTTGTTTACTGTTTCTCAATTGCGTTTGTGTTTTAGGCGAATCTCTATATTCCATTTCGGAGAGTATAGTGTCAGGTGACTATGTCAGGTGACAGGGACTACGCTCTAAAATGGAGAATAGAGATTCACCTAAAACACAGAACGCAGTTGAGAAACAGTAAAGGAAGGGGAGAAATATTTAGGTGTTCTTTATATATAGGTAATTATGTCGCCTAGTTTTTATGTGCCATGTTTTATCTTGATTCCAGGTCACCTTCTGTGTTGTCTTTCCCCATGTTTTGTCCCAGATGTTCTCTTTACCCCTCCCTGCCCAGTTTTGCATATTAGTGTTTAATAATTGCAGTGGCGTAAGTAAATGTGACGGTGCCCAGGTGCGTACATTAAATAGGGCCCTTTTACGCCTCTTACAGCAAACTTATTTCTCTATTTTAACTCAATTGGATGTAGCTAGACATCAGAGATAAATGGTGCTTCCCTTTACTAAACTGATGCTAAGTGAGCACAAATATGCTAATTATGATGGAGGAGCAACAATGCAACAACTTCCTGCATCCCGTCCAGTTACGCCCCTGATAATTGTGCTAAAGTTTTTTTTTTTATTTTCCCTTAATTTTTGGGGCCCGACGCCCACCTTTCTGGTGTTTTTATCATTAAACATTTTGAGGTTTGTCAACTTTGACAACTTAAACCGGACCTTCAGCATCATTTAATGAAAAGCCCAAACCCTTAAAAAACTATTCCCCAGCGTCTAAAATTAATTTATTTTAAGTTTATTAGTCACTTATTTATTATTATTTCCCCCACCGGGCTGCAACTCTGTTCAGGGCTCTAGGATACAGGCGCCGCCATCTTGCCTCAGAAGCATCCCATACTGAGGAGAGGAGAGGGGTAAAAAGTGCAGGGGAGCGGGGATATAGCTGTGATTTGCACAAACAGAGCAGAGCTGGGGTCAGGAAAAGGTCTGCAATCCCAGAATGCAGAGCGACACAGTCAGAAGACACTTCCTGTTTGCAGGCAGCCTGCACCTCCATGGGCCGCCATCTTGGATGTTTAAAGTCTCAGAAAATGCAGGTAGGATGATTTTTAATGTGGGCAATCTGTATGTACAGTGTGGGGGAAACATATAAGATAGGCTCTTATTTAGGGCGAAGGTCCGTTTTAACAATTTTTTCCCTCACCAAAACCCCCAAAAAAGGGGAAAAAAAAGGGAAAAATTACTCAAAACAACTTGCGGCTGACACTTTCATTGCTAAAAAACATGCCAGATGCTGCAGCCGTGTGTTTTAGGAATGAAATAAGCCTGTTTATTCAGTGAAGTCGTCAGTTTACTCCAGCTTTTTGCTGGAGGAAATTCACAAATTTGCGGCAGCTTTTTTGCCATCTAAACACCCCATAAATCCGCATGCGGAAAATTACCGGTGCATGTTTCCGAATAGGCTCACTCTCAGGCACAAATTCCCGCCTTAAAAAATGCGCTTCTAATCTAACGACCATGAATCAAGAGGAAGCTCGAGCGTGATTAAAGCGGATCAAAACTTACAGAACTTGTGAAATACATTTGGCCAAAGCCTCTGCCGATATTCCCTTCTTAGGGTGTAAAACCAGAAATGGATATTTTCCATTTTCGAATTATCCGGAAACACTGTTTTTTTTTGCTGTCCCTCTCTGTAAGATGTCAGGTGATCAGTCATTGCATAGATGTGGCTATGACATCATTGCCACACACAGCAGTGGCAATGAATGGAGGAGGTGGAGCTTTACAGCTAAAACAGGCGCCATTATCTGGGATTAGAGCGAAGCAGGAGCAGCGAAAATTAGCAATAGGTCCTCTTCACGGGGGGAGCAATGCAGGGGCTGATAGTTAAAAATGTGGGTTTTGGTCCACTTTAAAATAGAACATACGCAAATGCACAGGCGCACGACCATGAATCGAGCCTATTTGGTTTCTGTCCTAAAAAAAGGAGTGAGTTTTCTCACCTCGCGCTCAATTGATTCAGATCCAGGGGAGAATTCTCGCTCCTTTTTTAGGAGAGATAAACTGTTATTGACTTTCATTGTCCGGGAGTGAATTTTAAACCCAGCTCTGAATCAGCTCCAAGGTAGACAATGAAAGCCAATGGCAGTTTTCTCTCCTAAGAAGGAGTGAAAATTCTCACTTGGCTCTAAATCGAACACTATTATGTCTATCAGAGGGACGAGCCTCAAAGGTTGATGTCTCTGGTCAGGATTAAGCGTGGTGGGGGCCCCTGGGCTCAAAAATCTGGTGGAGGCCCCAGATATAGTATAAAATAATAATACAGCCAAGTAACTGATTGGTGGTTGTCTGGCACCTCCCTACTTACTGGAAGGTCAGATGGAGTCCCTTGTGCCCCCCTTGTGCGGGTGCTGCTGCTTTGCCATTCTGGGTGGGGGGTAGTGTAGTCGCCCGGCTGGTTCCCTGCATTGAGCTGCCAGCGGCTGTGCTTGGTGGCTTATGTGCAGTGACAGCTCTGCACACATCACTGTAGCGTTGCTGGCGGCGGCTTTGCTGCTCTAGACTCTCCGTCCTGCCCTGTGGTTGCTTTGGCTGCAGGTTTGCAAAAACAAAAAAAGGCCCCACTGCCCCTGATAGCTTTGTTGCCGGAACCGTGGCCAGTCAGACAAAAAACTGAAAAGCCTCCTGGACCAGACCATAAGCCAAAGGTCGGTGGAGGCCCCCCTTGCAGGGCAAGTGGTGGAGGCCCCGGGGCACGCGCCCCTCTCATATTCCAGCCCTGTCTCTGGTAGAAGATCCAGCATTTCATGTTTATCTTCTAATCTGGTTTAAGCAATTCTCTAAAGGACACATGCCACAAAGCTCAATACTGACTGTGTGTGGTCCCCCCCCTCGTCTCCACCCCTCATCCTTTAGACTGTAAGCTCCTAGGGCCGGACTCTCTCTCCTATTGTATCTTGTATTCAGAATATCCATTGTTAAAGCGGACCAACACCCAGGATTTTGACTATCCTGGGTTTTGGTCCACTTCCCTGGGGCACCCCGATCGCGGTGTGTGAAACCCCCCAGATCGCTAGCTTTAACTCACCTCATCCCGCTCCTACGACGCATGCGCAGCCACTCGTCCAATCAGCGCGCTCGGAGCCGCTGAGCTATGCGCTTTGACGACTTACCTCAGCGGCTCCGAGCATGCTGACGGCCGCATCTCGCGCTTCTCTCTAACAGGGAGCGCGCCCGAGCCGGCCATTCACAAATGGCCGGCGCGGACGCATGTCCTGCTAGAGAGAAGCGCGAGATGCGGCCCACGCATGCGCCGTTGGATCGGGATTCAGGTAAGGTTTGAGGGCGTCCTGGGGGGTTTCACACAGCTGGGCGATTTGGGATGCCCCGCGGGGAGGGATCGGAACGGCCCGGGAATCTTATAGATGGGTGTTGGTCCACTTTTACTCTGTAACACTGCATCTGAAATTGTCTATGTACTGTATGTTTCTACCCTGTCTGTAATTACTACTTTGTACAGCGCTACGGAGGACGATGGCGCTATATAAATAAACAATAATAATAATAACTTCAGCTGCACAGAATTCCTCCGCTTCCCTCGTTCTTCTCATCAATTTACATGTAAATGACTCTCCGACGCACAAGCGCAGCGATGGCGGGACTTCATTAAAACAATCCTTTCCCCGGCGCCGCTCCCCCGTTAATGAAGAATTGTGACACTTGCCAGTCACTTTCCAACGCAATTAACTTCTCAAGAGCAAGAGTCTTTTTCAGCGCGTCTACGAATGATATCGGGCGGCGCGCGGAGGAGAGGTGACTGCCGCTAATTTATGGCAAGTGTTTACCAGAGAGCGCATAATTCCCAGAGAACATGCATCGCGGGCCGCTGTTACAGAGCTCCCACAATGCTCTCTGCTGCTTCCTGAGCCGCCGTTCCAATATAAGCTGCCAACATGGACGCGGTAAAGACGCTTTCTTAACGTGGACCAAAACCCAGGATTTTGACTATCTTGGGTTTTGGTCCTTGCCCCAGGGGCACCCCGTTCGGGGATGCCCCGCTATGTGAAACCCCCCAGATCCCTAGCTTTAACTAATCTTACCCCGTTCCTACGGCGCATGCGCGGCCGCTCGTCCAATCAGCGTGCTCGGAGCCGCTGAGCTATGCTTGTCAAAGCGACGTCTAAGCTCAGCGGCTCCGAGCACGCTGGCGGCCGCATCTCGTGCTTTCCTCTAACAGGAAGCGTGCCCGCGCCGGCCACTCACAAATGGCCATGCGCCCTGCTAGAGAAAAGCGCGAGATGCGGCTGCAGCCCGCGCATGCGCCGTTGGACCGGGATTCAGGTAAGGTTTGTGGGCACACAGCGGGGCATCCCAATTTTGGATGCCCTGCGGGGAGGGATTGGATCGGCCCGGGATCTTATAGATGTATGTGTGGATTTTGACTATCCTGGGTTTTGGTCCGTGCTCCAGGGGGCACTGAGGGAGCCCCTAAGGAGTTTTGCAGTGCCCCAGGTGGAGGGGGATTACACAGCGGGGGAACCCAATTGGGATGCCTCAGAGGGAAGGCCAGCCCTGCAATATTTTAGATTCCAGGGTCGGCCAAGTTGGGTTTTGTTCCACTTTTGACTTTGATTTTGACTATACTGGGTCCAGTTCCCCGGGGCACCCCAGATCGGTATGTGAGACCCCCCAGATCGCCGAGAGCAACTCACCTCACCCCGCTCCTACGGCGCATGTGCGGCCGCTCGTCCAATCAGTGCACTCGGAGCCGCTGTGGTATGCATGTCAAAGCGGCGTCAAACCACAGCGGCTCAGAGCACGCTGGCGGCCGCATCTCGCGCTTCAGGGAAACAGGGAAGCGCGATCACGCATGCTGCTAGAGAGAAGCGCGAGATGCGTCCGCGGCCTGCGCATGCGCCGTTGGACCGGAATTAAGGTAAGTTTGCGGGCATCCTGGGGGGTTTCACACAGCGGGGCATCCCAGCAGGATCGGCCCGGGAATATATGAGATTCCCGGTCCGATCCTGCTGGGTTTTGGTCCACTTTAAAGTGACTCCAGGGCAGGCATACTCACTCCACCCAGGGCATCCGGATTCGGGTAAATCTGGGCGCAAAACCCTCGAGGCCGTCTGGAAACTCACCTTCATTCCCAGTCCAACAGCGCATGCGCGAGCAGCGGCCACATCCCCGCTATCCCTTTAGCAGGGTGCATGCCCGCTCCAGGCATTTGTGAATGGCACGCTCTCTGTTAGAGGGAAGCAGGGGATGCGCCCGCCAGCGCGCTCGGATTTTACAGGTTCAGCTTATGATTCTTCTTCTAAAAAAATGGGTGTGGCCCCTGGATCTGCATAAAAATCAGCTCTCTGCACTGACAGTAATGTGATCAATCTGGAGGATGAGGCAGAGGGAGGGGCCAGAGGAGGCAGAGGGAGGGGCGGAGGAGGCAGAGGGAGGGGCCGGGGGAGGCAGAGGGAGGGGCGGAGGGAGGGGCCGGAGGAGGCAGAGGGAGGGGCCGGAGGAGGCAGAGGGAGGGGCCGGAGGAGGCAGAGGGAGGGGCCAGAGGAGGCAGAGGGAGGGGCCGGAGGAGGCAGAGGGAGGGGCCGGAGGAGGCAGAGGGAGGGGCCGTAGGAGGCAGAGGGAGGGCCGGGCTGGAGGAGGCAGAGGGAGGGGCTGGAGGAGGCAGAGGGAGGGGCGGAAGGGACCAGCAATCCTGTCCCTCTCTGCCGAGCTGATTGGGGGACGGGATGAAAAAGAGAATGTCATTGGCTGAACCTGTAAACCCAGATATCTCAGCCATTTCTGCTTAAATTTAAAAACAGAAAACAGTTTAGGACAGAGCCAAATGTAGCCCAACACAATGGTGTAACAATTATTATTATTATTATTATTAATAATGTTTATTTATATAGCACCATCATCTTCCGTAGCGCTGTACAGGGTTTAGGACAGCGCCAAATGTAGCCCGATGCAATGGTGTAACAATCACCTTTGCCTGCTGTATCCCTTTAAGCGACAGGCCAGTACAGTCACACTGCTGCACGGGATTGGGTGACTGACCTGTCACTCAAGGTCCCAGCTTCAGCTTCTGAGCAGATCGCTCACCTCCAGTGAATTGTTATTTATGTTGTTGCCCAAACTGGGCTTAGCACAAGGCAGGAAGGGGAGGGTGGAGTGCTACAAAATGCTTGGATTGATGATGCAACCAGTGACATCACCGACAACCGGCGTTCACCGGTGACATCACAGAGACTTGGAGAAATGATTTGACCCCACCCCCTCCTTGTTTTACCTACTTGCCACATCAGAACCAGCTTCAGGTTCACTGACCCCGAGGCAGGCCACGAAATCTCCGGCTATGGTGGGTGCCAGGAACTGTCGTTTCAGTTCATCGCTGCCGAATCTGTGACGACAAAAAAGCAAAGGAAAGTAAAAAAAAAGTGCTTGTTCCCCTTTAAGTCCCTGACTAGGCTTATATAAAACTTCCCTCAAGCAGACTCGATCCCACATAGTCCTGTGGGTTGTCCGGGCTGCCATCAGTTCCAGTGCCAGTAGCCTGCTTCCCCGCCGGGCCCCAGTGTGTGCCCCTGATTCCAACAGGCTCACTGATTGGTCGCAGGGGTGGCATCATGTGACTGTCCACCGCCGATATGCGCTGTACCCTCAGATGAGTGCTAGCCGCAGTCCAAGACAGCTCAGCAACCTGACTGGCTCAAGCCCAAAGCACCACGGCCCTTTAAAGCAGACCAAAACCCACGGAGATTGGCCCAGGAATCTATAAGATTCCCAGGCCAATTGATTCCCTCCCACCGGGGTATCCAGAATCGGGATGCCCCGCTGTGTAAAACCCCCCCTAGGTCGCCCATGAAGTCACCTTTCCCGGTCCAACGGCGTATGTGCGAGCCGCGGTCGCATCCCCGCTATCCCTCTAGCAGAGCGCGTGCCTGCGCCAGGCATTTGTGAATGGCCAGCGCTGGGGCACTCCCTGTTAGAGGGTAGCGGGGGATGCAGCCACCATCATGCTCGAATCTGCTCGCTTTAGACAAGTTCCTCGACGCAGATCCGAAGGCGCAGATTGGACGAGCGGCTGCGCATGCTTAGTAAGACCAAGAAAAGGTGAGTTTCTTCGGGGCGATCTGGGTGGTTCCACACAGTGGGGTATCCCCGTTCGAAGTGCCCCGGGGGCAAGAACCAAAACACAGGATAGTCAAAATCCTGGGTTTTGGTCCCCGTCCCCTGGACATCCCATTTTGGGATACCCTGCTATGTATAACCCCCTGGATCCCCAGGAAAACTTACCTGACCGCCGATCCAAAGGCGCTTGCATGGGCACACAGACAATCAGCGAGCTTGGCTCCATTTGGCCCTTTCTGCTAAGAATAATCTAAGGGCCAAATGCAGTCCCTGCAAAACGCGTCCCTGCCAGCCCCACCATTTACAAATGCCCGGTTCGGGAGCACATCTGGCTAAAGTGTGGTGTGTCCATGTCCCGCGCATGCGCCGCTGGATCGGGGATCAGGGAAGTTTTAATGGAGTTTCACACAGCGGAGCATCCTAAATCGTAATGAGAGGGAATCAGGTAGCCCTAGAATTGTATAGACTCAGGTAAAACCATCGTATAGACTCCAGGGACGCCGAAATGGGTCTTGGTCCACTTTAAAGCAGGCCCAAAATTGACTCTGGAGTCTAAAAGACTCTACAGCCAGTTTAATACCCCCAGGCTTCATTTGAACTGACCCATCCTGAAACTATCCGGCTTCACCATATACTCACCCTGAGCCTTGATCTCACTATACATGTACTTGCGCAGTCCTAGCTCTGGCGAGTGGGTGTGGCCTATTTACCGCCTGTCAGTTCATTGAACGCTGGCCGTAAATAGGCACGCCCACCTGCCGGAAGCAGGAGCGCAATAAGCAGCATGGGAGCGCTGTAAGGGATGGCAGTGTGTGTGTGGTGCTGGGCATTAGAAGACCAACAGCAGGTGTAAATTTAACTGCTTTCTGCCTGCTGGTCCTCCATTGCGTTCCCTCCTCACACGCGCAATATGGGGAAGAATGGGGGATACCACACACTGCCTGTAAAATGGGGATGCCGCACACTGCCTTCAGTAGGGGGGTTCCGCATACTGCCTGCAATTGGGGATGCTTTACACTGCCTGTAATGAGGGGATGCTGCACACTGCCTGCAATGGGGGGTTGCTGTATACTGCCTGTAATGGGGGATGCCGCACGCTGCCTGCAATGGGGGATACCGCACGCTGCCTGTAATGGGGAGATGCCGCACTCTGCCTGTAATGGTGGAATGCCACACACTGCCTGTAATGGGGGATGCCGCACACTGCCTGCAATGGAGGGATGCCGCACACTGCCTATAATGGGGGGGGCTGCAGCACACAGCCTGTAATGGGGTGATTGGGAGGGGGATATTGTAGCACACCATTTAGTTCAGAATATATATATATATATTGTAGACATGTCACTGGAGAAGTGGTCGAGGGGGTGTACATTTCACCTAGGTTACTACGCAGGGTGAGATGGTAAGTCCAGGATTGATTTGTTTCTCAGCAGTGATATGCTGCTGAGTTGTTGTTTAATCTTGCCGGGCCTGGATTTATATGGAATGGCAGGTAGGTTTGGTAGAGGGACCTGTCATTCCACACCCCCCCGATCCAGTTTGGGTTTTGGATCAGGTGAGCTCTGATCCTAATTAGCCTGGGAAGGTAAAAGCTCTGCAGAGACTGCAGGTTATTGCTCTCAGCCAGGAATGAACAGCCTGCGGGTGTTTGGAGGAAGCTGCGAACGCAGCCACTGCTGGAGCTGAAACTTACCCTGCGATATCCAGGCGAAAGCTGTGCTTTGAAAGTGTCAGATAGGTGAGAAGAACCTGTTAGTAAGCGCCCAGCCGGGCTAGGTCTTTTATTTTGATTGTATAAAAGAAGCACGTTGTTGCTGTGTGTTTTTGTTTGCTGGACTGTTTCTGCCATGAATAAACACCAAGACCTGCTTTTATAAAATCTACGTCTGCTGTGAACTGTGTCCAAACACACCATCCCCCGGGAGGATCCCTACAATATATATATATATATATATATATATATATATATTTCCTCCTCTAAACCCCGGGTGCGTCTTATGGAGTAAAAAATACAGCCTATACACTATATTCACTATACATTCCATAGTAAGAAATCAACAACAGCCTCAAAATTCTAGGAAAAAAAAAAAAAAAAGAATTTTCACTTATTCCGCAGCTTTATTATTTCGCCATTATGTAAATGACACGGCAGATGTGACCTTTTAGAATAAGGGAAATGACTAAATAAGAATTCCCGTCCCTATTAAGGGAGCCGCGGAGCCGCGCGCTGCGCAGGTATCATTGTGCCGCGTATCTGCTTCAGACATCTTCCATTTATTTTCACATTTGCAGGTTCTTGTCACATTGCGCGCGTGTGAATTAGCGACATACGCAGACAATGGCGCCGCTGCGGGGCTCCTGCGAAGCGTAATAACGACTCTCTCCGGCTTTTATAATGTCACCGGTGACAATAACGCTCAGGCGCCGCAAAGAACATTATCAGTGGCTGGTGAGCCCTGCCGCCGGGACTGACCAGCCCCTGGAAGTTTTACACCAATCACGTTACACCAATCACATTGCACCAATCAGCACATGCACTCGCCATTGGTCAGTTCCCCAATAAATATGGAGTCAGCCCAGCACTCAGTGCCCGTGATAGTCGCTTGTGATTAGGGTGTGATTACGTTGGTTATTATCTGTTTCCGACCCGGCTTGATCGACCATCCCTGCCCGCTGCCTGTACCGACCCCTGCTTTGCCTGACCTCGAACCTGCCCCCCTATCTCTGACCTCCCGGGTTGACCCTATTCCTGACTACGCACCTGTCTCATCCCTGTGTTCTGACGCACACTGTCTTCCCGTGTATGACCTCGGCTTCGGGATACCCTCGTGGTTCATCGGCCTTCACCGTAAGCAGACATCCTTTGCGCCTATTAAGACCTGGAGGCAACCGTGTCCGGCGAGGCGTTCCTAGCGTCCTGGTAAAAGGGGGCTTGGCTATAGGCAGAAGCGGCGGTGGAGATTGGGGGTTGTCAGCTTACAGAAGCCTGGTGTCCCGCTGGGCATCACAGTAACAAATGCCAACTGTGCTCGGCCAGGAGAAGTTGCTACTACGGTCATTTATTGGAGGAGTATTTGTACGCAGTGGGGGGGCTTCAGGATCCGTGTTAGAGAAAATAAAACACACGTGTATAATACGCTAAATTAGCAGCTAATGCAACCTCTTCAGTGGGGCATCCCAAATCGAGATCCCCCTGACGATTCCAAATTGCCATAGTCTGAGGCCAGCACTGAACCCCCCTCGCTCTCCTTATGAGTCAGGGATTCCCACTGGGCATCACACCGCTATCACTTATTTTAAATACCTATGTCAGCTGTCAAAGCCCCATGGGACACCTGCCTTTTAGGTGAGTCCACAACCCTCAATCTCTGCAGCCAGCTTCACCTATAGCCAAGCCCCCGTTCACCTCACCAGACCCCAGGACTTTGTAGCTCAAAGATTGTGAACTTACAGGAGTGAAGGCGGATGAACCAGAAGATTGGGCGTTATCGGGCAAGCCGGGGTCATACACGGAATAATCACAGCACCAAGGGAAAAGCATGAGAAGGGTCAAAGGTCAAGCCAAGGGTCAAACCGGGAAATCAGAAGGTATGTGGTACAAGGGATGAGATGGATACATGGCGGAGTCAATAGCACCCAGCAGAACGCTATTGCGAGCAGCGAGATATTGAGCATGGGAACCCTAAATAGGACAGGGTTGGATAAGATTGGCCAGGGGGAACCTTGGCCTCATTGGCCCGTTAACAACATTTGGCCTGATTGTCCGGATGACTATTAGGGCGTTTCGCTCACAGTTAACTTAGGGCTCATTGGCCCTTTAAACTAACCCCCGGCGGCCATGCTGTGTGCTGCGCTGTTGGAGGGCATAAGTCAGCTGTACCCACGCGTGAGCAGAGGAGCGGGGGATGTGGCCGGGAGAGGAGGAGGTGGGAGTGTTCGGCGCCGCTCGAGCCAGCGCTGCCTGAGCCGGCGCCTGCTGTTGATGCGGCTGCCGGGCGGAGGGGATGCCGGCCAGCCGCCTAATAATACTAGTGGGGTATACTGTGCCAACCTGGTGCCTCTACATAACACAGAAGTACAATACAAAAACACTGCGGCAGTTACCGCAAAATAGACATAACCCAAGGTCGGCACCAATTACCCCACACAATTACCACTCAATCCTATAAAGAATATCCAAAAATACATTTTTATTACATTAAAAACATCACAAACGACATACAATTAAAAAAACAGGGCCACTACAGGGGCATCCCAATCATAGTGATACAATATCAAACCCTATAATCCATCAAAAGAGATTCAATAGCAGCAAATCAATAGTAACAAATAAATACATAAATGAATAAACCAATCTCTCAAACAAGTGCTAATCGTGCCACAGTAAAGTGCTTTGTGCTATAAGAATAAAGACCATCAACAAGAAAATGACAATAAAAAAAAATGACAACAAGGAATGAGTTCACCTAAGTGTCTGAGCCCCACTGGTATCCTCACCACCCACGCGTTCCGTGACGACAAGCCACTTTATCAAGGTGCCAGTGCCCGTATTGGTTCCCCACCTACCAAACCAGAATGGAGTGGCCGTGACAAAGCCACACCTACCTCCCAATGAAGAGCACTAAACAATAATAAATTGATTACATTTTTTATTAGCTATAAATGATACACAGAAAAAAACACTCAAGGGGCTAAAACTGACACAAATGACAAGACACTTTAAAAACACTGCTGCAAAAAACTCCCTATAATCTCTCCAGAAATATATTTATTTGTATGGGCCTGTAAAAGGCTATGAATAAGCCCCAAATTGGACAAAAGCTCCCACGTGGGTCCTCAACCCCCCTAAATCTTTGTGCCGGCACAAAAACTAACAAATCTTAATAAAAACTAAAAATGAAAAAACTAAATCCATATACCTAAAAATTTTTTATCTAGGTGTATCATATGATGAAACTAGATCCATATATCTGAAAATGTATCCAGGTGCATCATATGATAAAGTGCAACCGTGCAACCGTGCAACCGTGACAAATAAAGTGCAATGAACAACATACAACAATTACAAAGTGACGCATATAGACAATAGGCACATAAAACCCAAGTAGACGGGCACAGCTTATTTATAGATATTAATAATTTATTAAGGTTCCAAAAAGAAAAAAACATGTACAGACAATATTAAAACAGGCTCCTAAGACCATCCCATATCTCTAAGCCACGAGTACAGTACTAAACCAGACAGAACAACATAATAGTTGTAAATCTAATAAATAATCCTATCAATAATCATCCTTAATACCCTATAAATATACAAATAATTTACCAAGATGAAAAAGTCTATATACAGACCAAAAGTGCTTGTGCTAATTTAAATTGCAATCAATATATAAATAAATCTTGTACATATGTGATGAAAAATCCTAATAAATGCTGTGAACTCTATATAAAGTGCGTGCTGTGATATTACCACCTTCAATTAATCTTGGTGGTATAAGATGGCTTGCACATAAGAACAAGGAGTATATCAAGCAAACAAAGGAAAAAGCAAAAAGTATAATTACTGTCCCTTTATGGCCATCTCTGCAATAACCGGGGGTCTGTGCCAATCCAACAATCTCACGCGTTCCGCTTTGGTGGAAATCAGTCTTAAAACGGAAAACCACCTTGTCCTGATGTCTATCAAAATACGGAGCTTGAATAGACAGAGCCGCCAACTCAGAAACACGCCGAACAGAAGTGATAGCTACCAAAAAGGCTACCTTCTGCGTAAGGGAAGACAAAGGAATATCATGCAAAGGCTCAAAGGGGGGACCCTGGAGAGCAGAAAGAACCAAATTCAAATCCCAAACTGGAATCATAGGCTTCCTAGGAGGCCGCACATGTGTAACCCCCTGGAAAAAAGTCTTAACCAAAGGATGAAGCGCAAAAGACTTTTGGAAAAACACCGCCAGGGCAGACACCTGTCCCCTCAGAGTACTGAGCTGGAGCCCCAGGTCCAGACCATGTTGCAAAAACTCCAAAATTCTAGAAATAGAGAATTCCCTACAAGGGAAAGATCTAGATTCACACCAGTCAATATAAGACCTCCAAGTCCTATAATACACAGACGATGAGGACCTTTTTCTAGCACTAATAAGAGTCCGAATCACAGCATCCGAAAGACCTTCCTCCTTCAAGATGGAGGTTTCAGCAGCCACACTGTCAAAGCCAGCGTTGGTAAATTGGGGTAACGAAGAAGACCCTGCGTAAGTAGATCTGGCAGCAGTGGCAGCACGAACTGATCTTCTGCCAACCTTACCACGTCTGTGAACCAGACCTGTCTTGGCCACCTTGGAGCCACCAGGATTGCTGGTGCTCTCTCCAGAACAAGCTTGCGCACTACTCTGGCCACCATGGGAAACGGAGGGAACAGGTACAGAAAACCCAGATCCCTCCAGTTCAGAGACATGGCGTCCGTTGCGAGAGCCAGTGGGTCCTTCGCCAGAGATACAAATGCCGGAAGTTTGTGATTGTGACGGGAGGCAAATAGGTCCACCGCCGGTGACCCCCATCTGCGACAAATTGAGTGAAAGACCTTGGGATTGAGAGACCATTCCCCCTTGCAGACTGACATTCTGCTCAGAGAGTCCGCCTCCATGTTCTCCACTCCCGGGATGTAAACTGCCGAGATGCACGGGACATGGCTCTCCGCCCAGTCCAGAATCAGAGACACTTCCTTGAAAGCATTCGTGCTGCGGGTCCCTCCCTGGTGATTGATGTAGGCCACCGCCGTCCGATTGTCCGACCTGACCTGGACCGGCAAGCCTCGCAGTTGATGAGTCAAATGACAAAGAACCAACCTGATGGCCCTTAATTCCAGAACATTGATATGCTCGTGAGCTTCCAGGGGACCCCACAAACCCTGAACTTGCAGATCCTTCCAAAAGCCCCCCCATCCTGAGAGGCTGGCATCCGTGGTGACTATCTCCCACTGAGGAGTCCGAAAGGATCTGCCCCTCAGCAGGTTGGTTGAGTTCCGCCACCACCGAAGCGAGCGGCGAACCCGGGGGGACATTTGAAAGAATTGATCCAGCGACTGAGGAGACCTATTCCAGACCGACAACAGATGGAGCTGTAGTGTCCTTGTGTGAAACTGAGCAAAGGGGACTGCCTCGAAGGAGGCCACCATCAAACCCACCAGTCTCATCCCTAGACGGATGGATGGTCGAGGAATAGACATGAGTGACCGAACCAACTCCTGAATCAGAAGAACCTTGGACTGAGGAAGAAACACTCTGGCCTGATCTGTATCCAGAGACATTCCCAGAAAGGATACTGTCCTGGACGGGTGGAGTGAGGACTTGGGGTAGTTGATCACCCAGCCGAACCTCTCCAGAGTCGATATCACCGTCCTGGTGTCCAAATCTGCCTGGCTGAATGACGGTGCCATGATGAGAAGGTCGTCCAGATATGGCACTATGCGAATTCCTTGAGCTCTGAGGAGAGCCATCACCCCAGCAAGCACCTTGGTGAAAACTCTTGGAGCTGTGGTGAGACCGAAGGGAAGAGCCACAAACTGAAAGTGCCGATCCTCCACCGCGAACCTCAGAAACCTCTGGTGCGCGGGAAAAATGGGAACATTGAGGTAAGCATCCTGGATGTCTATGGACGTCATGAAGTCCCCCTGACGAAGAGATTGAATAGCCGAACGCAGCGTTTCCATGCGAAATTTTCGCAGCCTTACAAACCTGTTGAGAATCTTTAGGTCCAGTATGGGCCGGACGGAGCCATCCTTCTTGGGGACCGTGAACAGATTTGAGTAAAAACCCCGACCCCGGTCTAATGGGGGTACTGGGCAAATGACTGCCATTTCCAGAAGACTTGATACCGCCGCCCGGAGCTGCTGCGCAGCCGGTGCATCCGGGGACACCCGAGTCCTGAAGAAACGCGGGGGGGCGGGACTCGAACTCCAGCTTGTAGCCGGAAGACACCACTTCCCGGATCCATTTGTCTGAAACCTCCCGATTCCAGACCTGGGAGAAGTGTTGCAGCCGTCCCCCACCCGCACGGGTGAGGGCGCCCCCTCATTGTTGAGCGGGCTTGGCCGCGGGTTTGGGTTTTGAGCCCCAATTGTATCCTGAACGGGCACGTCCTCTGCCCCTATTCCAGGAATCTCCTCTTGTAGAAGGGAAAGCGAAACCTCTTCCCGCTCTAGATCCCCGAAATGAAGGGGTGAAGGAAGCCGCTCCTCGAAAGGGGCGTCGTTGCTTCTTGCGTTGAGGTAGCCTTCCGCCCTTGGCCACAGCGTCCAATTTGTCTCCAAAGAGCCGTAACCCAACAAAGGGAAGAGCCGTCAGTGACTTTTTTGACCCAAAATCAGCCGCCCACTGGCGTAACCAAATTGAACGCCTGATAGTAACCATTAGAGCAGAGGCTCTACTACTCATCATCAGAGAATCATCCAAAGCGGCTACTATGAAGGACAAAAATACCTCACATTGTTTTAGATCACGAAATTCATCACTGTCCGGATTCAAACCGGAGGAGGATAACAAATTCCTGACCACCTTTCTGGTAGCCACCGCCAACAGCGATGAGGCACAAACAGGCCGTATGGCTGCCCCAATACTGGCAAAACCATGACAAGTCATCTGGTCAATGCGTTTATCCTCACCGTCTTTAAGAGAGGAACAATCAGGGCTATTCAACACGGCTGAGTTGGATAACCCTAAAATTGGGGCGTCCACCTTGGGGGGGGACGCCCAGCGCTTAACCGTATCCACTTGGAAAGGATATCTTTTATCCCAACTCTGAGGAATGCCTGGGAGCCGGGCAGGCTGATCCCATTCCTTAGAGATAATATTATCAAAATGCTTTTGATTAGGAAATTCCAAGCGCGGCTTGGATTCGTCATAAAACTCACCTTGCTGTTGAGGAACCTCCGCCGGAGGCGAGATAGCCAGAACCTCAAACATCTGAGTCAGAACATTAGGAGTGTCCAAGGAAATCCCTGACCTCCGATCGGAATCAGCGCCAACAATTTGCTGATCATCAGAAATATCTGAATCCTCACATAACTCCCCTTCTTCAAGATGGGAATAATGTGACCAATCCAGGCCATCCGCATCATCATCATATACAAAATGATTAACCGGCGATAAATGCTTCCTCTTAGCCTTTGCTTTTTTGGCAACCGCAGAAGAAATAAACTTTTCAATACTGGCCAATCTGGCACATACATCAGATTGCGACTGCCCCCCCCGTGACAACATCACACGGGGCACGGGTCAAAAAGGGAGGGGGAGAGGATGAGGCCGGCAGCGCTGACCCAGAAGCCTGGGGTCTGGACTGCCGTGTAATAGTCTGCTGTGCACATGATATACATAGGAAAAAATCATCCCCTGTTAGGGATACCCCACAGCCCATGCACTTGCGGGATTGTCCCGAGGGAAGCCCGGAATCCAGTGATGCCTCCATAAGGTGAACTTGAGTAAGTCGCTATGAGTGAGGGAATTACGCTATTAAGCAACCCGGGATGCCCTTATAGTGTCCAAGTGGGAGGATTTGTAAAAATAATAGTAAAAGTACCCAGGTACCCTAGGACCGGGAGAAGCCTAAAAACCCCTGAAGATTCAGCCTAAAAGACACAGAAAGACAGTATGAGTCTCAAATCCTTATATATATTGTATATATATATATATATATATATATATATATATATATAAATATAATCAAGTGTGTAAATAAAAAAGGGGCCCGCAGGGCCACTCACGGAGCCTGCAGGTGTCAGAAGCGCTGCGTCCTCTGCCTGAGGTAACTCAGAGCAGAGCGGGAGACGAAGAAGGGGGGCGTGGTCAGCGCGGACCGCGCGCTGAAAGGCTCTGCCCCTCCCCCTCACAAACGGGCATGAGGAACAAGTTCCTCAGCAGTGCCGGTGACTAGAGGGGGCGGGCCGCGGCGACGCGCCGCGAGTCCGGTCCCGCCCCCACAGCTAGGTCATGAGGGGAAGCTCCCCTCCATTGTGAAAACGCGCGCGCCGGTGCCGCAGGGACCCGCGGCACCGGGCGCATAATAAAGAACAGCCGGTAGCGGCCCGCAATGCATGCGGAGCCGCTCACCGCTCGAGCCACGCTACAATATTTCAGAACATAAAGGGCGCGGGCCTCACGCAGAAGGCCCGGCCCCGCCCCCACACAGAAGAGCGTGAGGGGAGAAACCTCCCCTCAGCTCTTCTGAGGTAAAAACCAGCACCGCGGCGGCAATGGTGGCCGCGGTGTCTGGCAAGGAAAAAAAAAAAAAAAAAAGGCTGACAGAAAAGTGACAGAAAAAAGACTCATTCATACCACAGACAACATTAAACAATGCACACATAAATAGAAGGATTACTTCTAGACGCCCAACGTCATGGAAAACACCAAAGTCAGAGGATAGTGCCCCCAAACAAGATAATAATGTGGGGATAGGCCAATTAGGGGAAAAAATTATTCTCATGGACAGGGCATCCCAAACCGGGGTCACCAACCCGGGATAACCGCCTACCCTCTTAATAGGGTCTCGCGGCGGAGCATAGCTCCTGAGCACCTGAGGTGCTAATATACCCTCGCTCGGACAGCAGTCAAGACTGGGAGGCATTCAAATATATATATATAGTATTCATAGGAAATAAAGAGTCCGAACGGAAATAAAAAGTATTGGCCGGGAGTAGACCCGGCTACCTTAAAATCCCCCTGTGCAAGGAGGAGATATCATCTGCTGCTTGCTCGCCGTCTGCAGAGATGAAGACTGGGTAATGAGTGGGAGGTCCCAGGTATTTATGGACTGGGAGGGGCTCTCTTTCCTCCAATCATCTCTGCAGATCGCCCTCTTCAGGTCGGTATTACCCACACGTTATGAATATCTTGAAGCGGGGTGTGTGACATACTTAGAATAAATCAGGAGTATGGCTGAGGACCACTGCCAAGCTTCAGGCCTTCAGTCATGGCCTTCCTTCTGGCAATGATTTCCTATACAGGAGAAAGCCTCTGAATAAGAGCCTATCTTATATGTTTCCCACTCCCTGTACATACAGATTGCCCACATAAATCCGGACCTTCACCCTGAATAAGAGCCTATCTTATATGTTTCCCACTCCCTGTACATACAGATTGCCCACATAAATCCGGACCTTCACCCTGAATAAGAGCCTATCTTATATGTTTCCCACTCCCTGTACATACAGATTGCCCACATAAATCCGGACCTTCACCCTGAATAAGAGCCTATCTTATATGTTTCCCACTCCCTGTACATACAGATTGTCCACATTAATCCGGACCCTCACCCTGAATAAGAGCCTATCTTATATGTTTCCCACACCCAGTACATACAAATTGCCCACATTAATCCAGACCCTCACCCTGAATAAGAGCCTATCTTATATGTTTCCCACACCCTGTACATACAGATTGCCCACATTAATCCGGACCTTCACCCTGAATAAGAGTCTATCTTATATGTTTCCCACACCCTGTACATGCAAATTTCTCACATTAATCCGGACCTTCACCCTGAATAAGAGCCTATCTTATATGTTTCCCCCCTGTACATACAGATTGCTCACATTAATCCGGACCTTCACCCTGAATAAGAGCCTATCTTATATGTTTCCCACACCCTGTACATACAGATTGCTCACATTAATCCAGACCTTCACCCTGAATAAGAGCCTATCTTATATGTTTCCCACACCCTGTACATACAGATTGCCCACATTAATCCGGACCCTCACCCTGAATACGAGTCTATCTTATATGTTTCCCACACCCAGTACATACAGATTGCCCACATTAATCCGGACCTTCACCCTGAATAAGAGTCTATCTTATATGTTTCCCACACCCTGTACATACAGATTGCCCACATTAATCCGGACCCTCACCCTGAATAAGAGCCTATCTTATATGTTTCCCACACCCTGTACATACAGATTGCCCACATTAATCCAGACCTTCACCCTGAATAAGAGCCTATCTTATATGTTTCCCACACCCTGTACTGACTGTGCTGCTCTGCATTCTGGGATTGCTGACCTTTTCCTGACCCCAGCTCTGCTCTGTCTGAGCAAAGCACAGCTATAACACACCCCCTTGTACTTTATCCCACTCTCCTCTCCTCAGTAAATTTGGAGTGGGACGGATATCTAGTGGTTAATATTATTCCAAAAGTTATATAAAGTTCCCTCACAAATATTAATCATGCAATTAAATATTAAAAAGAATACAAACAGTGAAAGTTAAATATATGTGCTAAATACTCATGAAAAGTGACTGGTGTAAAAAAGTGACAAGTGCTATTTGGCCATCCAATACCTCAAGGTGCTATAGGTGATGCATACCTAATTATCAACAGTGATCTATTAAAAAGGCGTGAATATTTAAGATAAACCGGGAACTAATCAACAATATGCATTTAGTACATCACCGAATGATAAGAGCCGTCCAGCAAAACACACCCACGACGCGTTGCGTGGTGATCCCCTCACCACTTCATCAGGACTTGGACAAGCCGTTAGTTCATCATCACTGATACTTAGAGGCTGATTCATTACTAGCGCCAGGTACCGGCAGATGAGCGTCTGTAGCGAGGCGTTGAGAGCGACCGCTAGTAGTCGCTGTGATGGGCTATGGGGTGCTGTTACAGAGCGCCTCAGTCGCTGGCCGGCATTGATGAATATGTTGTATGTGAGTTGCACCAGTACAGCGCTATATGGGAGCAAACGTTAGCGCCAGCTCAGTGGGACCGAATCACACCATATTCGTCAAAAAATCGGCCTCACACAGCGTCGGCGCTCTGGATCTGGGCCCTGTAGCCCGTAGCGCCAGAAGCTGTGTGATTTAAAGTCCATTTTTGAACACATATCCACCAGTAACAAAGCGAAAACACATGGAATGACATTGTTATTACATTGTGACATTAACACTTTAATACCAGACCTGTAATGACAATTCTGCATAAAAATATTAAAAATTAAAAAAAGTTTTCAAAAATGACTTTTTCTAGGCCAGAAGAGGTCACACGATGATTTTATAATATAAAATAAATAAATAAATAAAACCCTGTTTAAAGAGAAGAAAAGGATCGTTCATTAAAATGTATGGGAGAGCGACAGGTAGCGACAGGTAATACCAGGCTCTGGAAGCTAGAGCGCCGCCGGGATCCGCTGAGCCGTCTGTGATGATTAATTGGTCGCTACATGTCGCTTACCGGATTCACTTTGATAAATGTGGTATTGTGTACAGCGCCCGGAGATCACCATTCTCTACCTGGCGCTATGGCTTGATGAATAAATGAATAAATGAATAGTTTCTTTAGTTCCTCCAGGGTAATAATAAGCCCCAATAAATTTCAGCTTATTTCAGGTGTTAATGCGATTATGCAATGTCAATATTTTAGAGACAAACGTGTTTAGTGGCGTAAAATCGGAGACGATTTGGCACCATGTATAAATGCATCTGTATGAGCGGGAATGTAACAATGCAGGAGAGCGCTCAGCCATCACTCTGCCACGTCCATTAGTCAATGGGTCGTTTAAACCGGACCTTCACCAGGATTTATTGAAAAGCCCAAACCCTTTAAAAACGATTCCCCAGCATCTAAAGTTAATATATTTTAAGTTTTTAGTCACTTACTTATTATTCTTTCCCCCACTGGGCTGCAACTCTGTTCAGGACTTTAGGATACGGGCGCCGCCATGTTGACTCAGAAGCATCACACTTACTGAGAAGAGGAGATCGGGATAAAGTACAGGGGGTGGGGTTATAGCTGTGCTTTGCGCAGACAGAGCAGAGCTGGGGTCAGAGAAAGGTCAGCAATCCCAGAATGCAGAGCAGCACAGTCATAGGACACTTCCTGATTGCAGGCTGCCTGATGTCCCATGAGCCGCCATCTTGGATGTTTAAAGGCTCATAACATGCAGTAGATGCAGGTAGGATGATTTTTAATGTGGGCAATCTGTATGTACAGGGGGGGAAACATATAAGATAGGCTCTTATTCAGGGTGAGGGTCCGGATTAATGTGAGCAATCTGTATGTACAGGGGGTGGGAAACATATAAGATAGGCTCTTATTCAGGGTGAGGGTCCGGATTAATGTGAGCAATCTGTATGTACAGGGGGTGGGAAACATATAAGATAGGCTCTTATTCAGGGTGAGGGTCCGGATTAATGTGAGCAATCTGTATGTACAGGGGGTGGGAAACATATAAGATAGGCTCTTATTCAGAGGGAAGGTCCGGATTAATGTGAGCAATCTGTATGTACAGGGTGGGGTAAACATACAAGATAGGCTCTTATTCAGGGTGAAGGTCTGTATTAATGTGAGCAATCTGTATGTACAGGGTGTGGGAAACATATAAGATAGGCTCTTATTCAGGGTGAAGGTCCGGATTAATGTGAGCAATCTGTATGTACAGGGTGGGGGAAACATACAAGATAGGCTTTTATTCAGGGTGAAGGTCCGGATTAATGTGGGCAATCTGTATGTACAGGGTGTGGGAAACATATAACATAGGCTCTTATTCAGGGTGAAGGTCGGGATTAATGTGAGCAATCTGTATGTACAGGGTGGGGGAAACATATAACATAGGCTCTTATTCAGGGTGAAGGTCCGGATTAATGTGGGCAATCTGTATGTACAGGGTGTGGGAAACATATAAGATAGGCTCTTATTCAGGGTGAAGGTCCGGATTAATGTGGGCAATCTGTATGTACAGGGTGTGGGAAACATATAAGATAGGCTCTTATTCAGGGTGAAGGTCCAGATTAATGTGGGCAATCTGTATGTACAGGGTGGGGGAAACATACAAGATAGGCTCCGCTTTAAAATGCCCTTTTGATTATAATCAATACAGAGTTACAATTTTTTCGGGTGACCATATCTTTTGCAGGAGAATGTGGTTGTACGCACCTTGCCAGTGCCGGTGTGGCCATGTTAGACTGAACCCCTATGGCCATAGGGATTCCACCGCAGCGAATATTCCCGAGCTCCTCTGCAATGGCCATGCTGTACGAGAAGTCCAAACCCATTCCGCCATATTCTACAAAATATATGATAAAAACAATATGATTAGGTTAGTCATTGAGAGCAAACAGTTAAGGTTATACTTAAGGCAAGAGCCCGATTGTTGTGCCATTGTCTCAGGGCTACGCGTTGCACTGTCCCAAACTTCAAAAAGACCCTGTAGTTCCTTTGTTATTAATAAAAGCATTAGAGCATTAGAGATGCAGAGAAAAAAAATGAGGAAAAACAGTGGGTGTGGCAACAGCGATGTGATGTAAGCACACTGTGTGCTTTACATATATTATAGTAAAACAATAAGTGCATTGTCATGCCTCTAGTTATAACTGCCAGCATCAGAAAAAGGGGCGGGAGATGTTGCAGGCTAAGAGCATCTCCAGCCTGCCAGCACATAGTGTCACCAGAAAAAAGGGGGTGAGAGATGCTGCAAGCTAAGAGCGTCCCCAGCCTGCCAGCACATAGTGTCACCAGAAAAAAGGGGGTGAGAGATGCTGCAGGATAAGAGCGTCTCCAGCCTGCCAGCACACAGTGTGACCAGAAAAAGGGGGCGAGAGATGCTGCAGGCTAAGAGGATCTCCAGCCTGCCAGCACACAGTGTGAACAGAAAAGGGGGGGGGGAGAGATTCTGAAGGCTAAGAGCGTCTCCAGCCTGCCAGCACATAGTGTCACCAGAAAAAAGGGGGTGAGAGATGCTACAGGCTAAGAGCGTCTCCAGCCAAGCCTGCGGGAAGGATGAAAAGGTGGGTTACTATTTTTTTTTATTACCTTTGCCTATAGGGTACGGGGGGAGGGGAGAATGTCACACTGCCTATATGGGGAATGGGAGGGGGGATGCCACACTGCCTATATGGGGAATGAGATGGGGGATGCCACACTGCCTATACGGGGAATGGGAGGGGGAATGCCACACTGCCTATATGGGGAATGGGAGGGGGGAATGCCACACTGCCTATATGGGGAATGTGAGGGGGGAATGCTACACTGCCTATATGGGGAATGGGAGGGGGAATGCCACACTGCCTATATGGGGAATGGGAGGGGGGAATTCCACTCTGCCTATATGGGGAATGGGAGGGGGAATGCCACACTGCCTATATGGGGAATGGGAGGGGGAATGCCACACTGCCTATATGGGGAATGGGAGGGGGAATGCCACACTGCCTATATGGGGAATGGGAGGGGGAATGCCACACTGCCTATATGGGGAATGGGAGGGGGGATGCCACACTGCCTATATGGGGAATGGGAGGGGGAATGCCACACTGCCTATATGGGGAATGGGAGGGGAATGCCACACTGCCTATATGGGGAATGGGAGGGGGGGGGAATACCACACTGCCTATATGGGGAATGGGAGGGGGGATGTCACACTGCCTATATGGGGAATGGGAGGGGGGATGTCACACTGCCTATATGGGGAATGGGAGGGGGAATGCCACACTGCCTATATGGGGAATGGGAGGGGGGAATGCCACACTGCCTATATGGGGAATGGGAGGGGGGAATGCCACACTGCCTATATGGGGAATGGGAGGGGGGAATGCCACACTGCCTATATGGGGAATGGGAGGGGGAATGCCACACTGCCTATATGGGGGATGGGAGGGGGGAATGCCACACTGCCTATATGGGGAATGGGAGGGGGAATGCCACACTGCCTATATGGGGAATGGGAGGGGGAATGCCACACTGCCTATATGGGGAATGGGAGGGGGGAATGCCACACTGCCTATATGGGGAATGGGAGGGGGAATGCCACACTGCCTATATGGGGAATGGGAGGGGGGAATGCCACACTGCCTATATGGGGAATGGGAGGGGGGAATGCCACACTGCCTATATGGGGGATGGGAGGGGGGAATGCCACACTGCCTATATGGGGAATGGGAGGGGGGAATGCCACACTGCCTATATGGGGAATGGGAGGGGGGAATGCCACACTGCCTATATGGGGAATGGGAGGGGGAATGCCACACTGCCTATATGGGGAATGGGAGGGGGGAATGCCACACTGCCTATATGGGGAATGGGAGGGGGGGAATGCCACACTGCCTATATGGGGAATGGGAGGGGGGATGTCACACTGCCTATATGGGGAATGGGAGGGGGGATGTCACACTGCCTATATGGGGAATGGGAGGGGGAATGCCACACTGCCTATATGGGGAATGGGAGGGGGGAATGCCACACTGCCTATACGGGGAATGGGAGGGGGAATGCCACACTGCCTATATGGGGAATGGGAGGGGGGAATGCCACACTGCCTATATGGGGAATGGGAGGGGGAATGCCACACTGCCTATACGGGGAATGGGAGGGGGAATGCCACACTGCCTATATGGGGAATGGGAGGGGGAATGCCACACTGCCTATATGGGGAATGGGAGGGGGGAATGCCACACTGCCTATATGGGGAATGGGAGGGGGAATGCCACACTGCCTATATGGGGAATGGGAGGGGGGAATGCCACACTGCCTATATGGGGAATGGGAGGGGGAATGCCACACTGCCTATACGGGGAATGGGAGGGGGAATGCCACACTGCCTATATGGGGAATGGGAGGGGGGATGCCACACTGCCTATATGGGGAATGGGAGGGGGGATGCCACACTGCCTATACGGGGAATGGGAGGGGGAATGCCACACTGCCTATATGGGGAATGGGAGGGGGAATGCCACACTGCCTATATGGGGAATGGGAGGGGGGAATGCCACACTGCCTATATGGGGAATGGGAGGGGGGAATGCCACACTGCCTATATGGGGAATGGGAGGGGGGGAATGCCACACTGCCTATATGGGGAATGGGAGGGGGAATGCCACACTGCCTATACGGGGAATGGGAGGGGGAATGCCACACTGCCTATATGGGGAATGGGAGGGGGGATGCCACACTGCCTATATGGGGAATGGGAGGGGGGATGCCCCACTGCCTATATGGGGAATGGGAGGGGGAATGCCACACTGCCTATATGGGGAATGGGAGGGGAATGCCACACTGCCTATATGGGGAATGGGAGGGGGGGGAATACCACACTGCCTATATGGGGAATGGGAGGGGGGATGTCACACTGCCTATATGGGGAATGGGAGGGGGGATGTCACACTGCCTATATGGGGAATGGGAGGGGGAATGCCACACTGCCTATATGGGGAATGGGAGGGGGGAATGCCACACTGCCTATACGGGGAATGGGAGGGGGAATGCCACACTGCCTATATGGGGAATGGGAGGGGGAATGCCACACTGCCTATATGGGGAATGGAAGGGGGGAATGCCACACTGCCTATATGGGGAATGGGAGGGGGAATGCCACACTGCCTATATGGGGAATGGGAGGGGGGAATGCCACACTGCCTATGTGGGAAATGGGAGGGGGAATGCCACACTGCCTATACGGGGAATGGGAGGGGGAATGCCACACTGCCTATATGGGGAATGGGAGGGGGGATGCCACACTGCCTATATGGGGAATGGGAGGGGGGATGCCCCACTGCCTATATGGGGAATGGGAGGGGGGAATGCCACACTGCCTGTATAGGGAATGGGAAGGGGGAATGCCACACTGCCTATATGGGGAATGGGAGGGGGGGTGCCACACTGCCTATATGGGGAATGGGAGGGGGAATGCCACACTGCCTATATGGGGAATGGAAGGGGGAAATGCCACACTGCCTATATGGGGAATGGGAGGGGAGAATGCCACACTGCCTATATGGGGAATGGGAGGGGGGAATGCCACACTGCCTATATGGGGAATGGGAGGGGGGAATGCCACACTGCCTATATGGGGAATAGGAGGGGGGAATGCCACACTGCCTATATGGGGAATGGGAGGGGGGAATGCCACACTGCCTATATGGGGAATGGGAGGGGGAATGCCACACTGCCTATACAGGGAATGGGAGGGGAATGCCACACTGCCTATATGGGGAATGGGAGGGGAATGCCACACTGCCTATATGGGGAATGGGAGGGGAATGCCACACTGCCTATATGGGGAATGGGAGGGGGGGATGCCACACTGCCTATACGGGGAATGGGAGGGGGGAATGCCACACTGCCTATATGGGGAATGGGAGGGGGGAATGCCACACTGCCTATATGGGGAATGGGAGGGGAATGCCACACTGCCTATATGGGGAATGGGAGGGGGGAATGCCACACTGCCTATATGGGGAATGGGAGGGGGAATGCCACACTGCCTATATGGGGAATGGGAGGGGAATGCCACACTGCCTATATGGGGAATGGGAGGGGGGAATGCCACACTGCCTATATGGGGAATGGGAGGGGGAATGCCACACTGCCTATATGGGGAATGGGAGGGGGAATGCCACACTGCCTATACGGGGAATGGGAGGGGGGAATGCCACACTGCCTATACGGGGAATGGGAGGGGGGAATGCCACACTGCCTATATGGGGAATGGGAGGGGGGAATGCCACACTGCCTATACGGGGAATGGGAGGGGGAATGCCACACTGCCTATATGGGGAATGGGAGGGGAATGCCACACTGCCTATATGGGGAATGGGAGGGGAATGCCACACTGCCTATATGGGGAATGGGAGGGGGGAACGCCACACTGCCTATATGGGGAATGGGAGGGGAATGCCACACTGCCTATATGGGGAATGGGAGGGGGGGAATGCCACACTGCCTGTATAGGGAATGGGAGGGGGGAATGCCACACTGCCTATATGGGGAATGGGAGGGGGGAATGCCACACTGCCTGTATAGGGAATGGGAAGGGGGAATGCCACACTGCCTGTATAGGGAATGGGAGGGGGGAATGCCACACTGCCTATACGGGGAATGGGAGGGGGAATGCCACACTGCCTATACGGGGAATGGGAGGGGGGAATGCCACACTGCCTGTATAGGGAATGGGAGGGGGGAATGCCACACTGCCTATACGGGGAATGGGAGGGGGAATGCCACACTGCCTATATGGGGAATGGGAGGGGGAATGCCACACTGCCTATACGGGGAATGGGAGGGGGAATGCCACACTGCCTATACGGGGAATGGGAGGGGGAATGCCACACTGCCTATATGGGGAATGGGAGGGGGGATGCCACACTGCCTATATGGGGAATGGGAGGGGGGATGCCCCACTGCCTATATGGGGAATGGGAGGGGGGAATGCCACACTGCCTGTATAGGGAATGGGAAGGGGGAATGCCACACTGCCTATATGGGGAATGGGAGGGGGGAATGCCACACTGCCTATACGGGGAATGGGAGGGGGAATGCCACACTGCCTATATGGGGAATGGGAGGGGGAATGCCACACTGCCTATACGGGGAATGGGAGGGGGAATGCCACACTGCCTATATGGGGAATGGGAGGGGGAATGCCACACTGCCTATATGGGGAATGGGAGGGGGAATGCCACACTGCCTATATGGGGAATGGGAGGGGGAATGCCACACTGCCTAAATGGGGAATGGGAGGGGGAATGCCAAACTGCCTTTGGGGAATGGGAGGGGGGGGATGCCACACTGCCTATATGGGGAATGGGAGGGGGGGATGCCACAGTGCCTATATGGGGAATGGGAGGGGAATGCCACACTGCCTATATGGGGAATGGGAGGGGAATGCCACACTGCCTATATGGGGAATGGGAGGGGGAATGCCACACTGCCTATATGGGGAATGGGAGGGGGGAATGCCACACTGCCTATATGGGGAATGGGAGGGGGAATGCCACACTGCCTATATGGGGAATGGGAGGGGGGATCCCACACTGCCTATATGGGGAATGAGAGGGGGGATGCCCCACTGCCTATATGGGGAATGGGAGGGGGAATGCCACACTGCCTATACGGGGAATGGGAGGGGGAATGCCACACTGCCTATATGGGGAATGGGAGGGGGGAACGCCACACTGCCTATATGGGGAATGGGAGGGGGGAACGCCACACTGCCTATATGGGGAATGGGATGGGGGATGCCACACTGCCTATATGGGGAATGGGAGGGGGAATGCCACACTGCCTATATGGGGAATGGGAGGGGGGAATGCCACACTGCCTGTATAGGGAATGGGAGGGGGGAATGCCACACTGCCTATACGGGGAATGGGAGGGGGAATGCCACACTGCCTATATGGGGAATGGGAGGGGGGATGCCACACTGCCTATATGGGGAATGGGAGGGGGGAATGCCACACTGCCTGTATAGGGAATGGGAAGGGGGAATGCCACACTGCCTATATGGGGAATGGGAGGGGGGAATGCCACACTGCCTATATGGGGAATGGGAGGGGGGAATGCCACACTGCCTATATGGGGAATGGGAGGGGGAATGCCACACTGCCTATATGGGGAATGGGAGGGGGGAATGCCACACTGCCTATATGGGGAATGGGATGGGGGATGCCACACTGCCTATATGGGGAATGGGAGTGGGAATGCCAAACTGCCTTTGGGGAATGGGAGGGGGGGATGCCACACTGCCTATATGGGGAATGGGAGGGGGAATGCCACACTGTCTATATGGGGAATGGGAGGGGGAATGCCAAACTGCCTTTGGGGAATGGGAGGGGGGGATGCCACACTGCCTATATGGGGAATGGGAGGGGGAATGCCACACTGCCTATATGGGGAATGGGAGGGGGGAATGCCACACTGCCTATATGGGGAATGGGATGGGGGATGCCACACTGCCTATATGGGGAATGGGAGGGGAATGCCACACTGCCTATATGGGGAATGGGAGGGGGGAATGCCACACTGCCTATATGGGGAATGGGAGGGGAATGCCACACTGCCTATATGGGGAATGGGAGGGGGGGAATGCCACACTGCCTATACGGGGAATGGGAGGGGGAATGCCAAACTGCCTTTGGGGAATGGGAGGGGGGGATGCCACACTGCCTATATGGGGAATGGGAGGGGGAATGCCACACTGCCTATATGGGGAATGGGAGGGGGGAATGCCACACTGCCTATATGGGGAATGGGATGGGGGATGCCACACTGCCTATATGGGGAATGGGAGGGGAATGCCACACTGCCTATATGGGGAATGGGAGGGGGGAATGCCACACTGCCTATATGGGGAATGGGAGGGGAATGCCACACTGCCTATATGGGGAATGGGAGGGGGGAATGCCACACTGCCTATATGGGGAATGGAAGGGGAATGCCACACTGCCTATATGGGGAATGGGAGGGGGGAATGTCACACTGCCTATATGGGGAATGGGAGGGGGAATGCCACACTGCCTATACGGGGAATGGGAGGGGGAATGCCAAACTGCCTTTGGGGAATGGGAGGGGGGGGATGCCACACTGCCTATATGGGGAATGGGAGGGGGAATGCCACACTGCCTATATGGGGAATGGGAGGGGGGAATGCCACACTGCCTATATGGGGAATGGGATGGGGGATGCCACACTGCCTATATGGGGAATGGGAGGGGAATGCCACACTGCCTATATGGGGAATGGGAGGGGGGAATGCCACACTGCCTATATGGGGAATGGAAGGGGAATGCCACACTGCCTATATGGGGAATGGGAGGGGGGAATGCCACACTGCCTATATGGGGAATGGGAGGGGAATGCCACACTGCCTATATGGGGAATGGGAGGGGAATGCCACACTGCCTATATGGGGAATGGGAGGGGAATGCCACACTGCCTATATGGGGAATGGAAGGGGAATGCCACACTGCCTATATGGGGAATGGGAGGGGGAATGTCACACTGTCTATATGGGGAATGGGAGGGGGGAATGCCACACTGCCTATATGGGGAATGGGAGGGGGAATGTCACACTGTCTATATGGGGAATGGGAGGGGAATGCCACACTGCCTATATGGGGAATGGAAGGGGAATGCCACACTGCCTATATGGGGAATGGGAGGGGGAATGTCACACTGTCTATATGGGGAATGGGAGGGGGGAATGCCACACTGCCTATATAGGGAACGGGAGGGGGGGAATGCCACACTGCCTATATGGGGAATGGGAGGGGGAATGCCACACTGCCTATATGGGGGATGGGAGGGGGGAATGTCACACTGCCTATATGGGGAATGGGAGGGGGGAATGCCACACTGCCTATATGGGGAATGGGAGGGGGAATGCCACACTGCCTATATGGGGGATGGGAGGGGGGAATGTCACACTGCCTTTGGGGAATGGGAGGGGGGGATGCCACACTGCCTATATGGGGAATGGGAGGGGGAATGTCACACTGCCTATATGGGGAATGGGAGGGGGAATGTCACACTGCCTTTGGGGAATGGGAGGGGGAATGCCACACTGCCTATATGGGGAATGGGAGGGGGGATGCCACACTGCCTATATGGGGAATGGGATGGGGGGAATGCCACACTGCCTATATGGGGAATGGGAGGGGGGATGCCACACTGCCTATATGGGGAATGGGAGGGGGAATGCCAAACTGCCTTTGGGGAATGGGAGGGGGGGATGCCACACTGCCTATATGGGGAATGGGATGGGGGATGCCACACTGCCTATATGGGGAATAGGAGGGGGAATGCCACACTGCCTATATGGGGAATGGGAGGGGGGATGCCACACTGCCTATATGAGGAATGGGAGGGGGGAATGCCAAACTGCCTTTGGGGAATGGGAGGGGGGATGCCACACTGCCTATATGAGGAATGGGAGGGGGGAATGCCAAACTGCCTTTGGGGAA
Organism: Gastrophryne carolinensis; assembly: GCA_027917425.1. Classification (NCBI taxonomy): domain Eukaryota; kingdom Metazoa; phylum Chordata; class Amphibia; order Anura; family Microhylidae; genus Gastrophryne; species Gastrophryne carolinensis. Next base: position 10,717,907 of record CM051239.1, on the reverse strand, counting down.
TGGGAGGGGGGAATGCCACACTGCCTATATGGGGAATGGGAGGGGGGAATGCCACACTGCCTATATGGGGAATGGGAGGGGGGATGCCACACTGCCTATATGGGGAATGGGAGGGGGAATGCCAAAGTGCCTTTGGGGAATGGAGGGGGGGATGCCACACTGCCTATATGGGGAATGGGATGGGGAATGCCACACTGCCTATATGGGGAATGGGAGGGGGAATGTCACACTGCCTATATGGGGAATGGGAGGGGGGAATGCCACACTGCCTATATGGGGAATGGGAGGGGGAATGTCACACTGCCTTTGGGGAATGGGAGGGGGGAATGCCACACTGCCTATATGGGGGATGGGAGGGGGGAATGCCACACTGCCTATATGGGGAATGGGAGGGGGGAATGCCACACTGCCTATATGGGGAATGGGAGGGGGGAATGCCACACTGCCTATATGGGGAATGGGAGGGGGAATGCCACACTGCCTATATGGGGGATGGGAGGGGGGAATGTCACACTGCCTTTGGGGAATGGGAGGGGGGGATGCCACACTGCCTATATGGGGAATGGGAGGGGGAATGTCACACTGCCTATATGGGGAATGGGAGGGGGAATGTCACACTGCCTTTGGGGAATGGGAGGGGGAATGCCACACTGCCTATATGGGGAATGGGAGGGGGAATGCCACACTGCCTATATGGGGAATGAGAGGGGGGATGCCACACTGCCTATATGGGGAATGGGAGGGGGAATGCCAAACTGCCTTTGGGGAATGGGAGGGGGGGATGCCACACTGCCTATATGGGGAATGGGATGGGGGATGCCACACTGCCTATATGGGGAATAGGAGGGGGAATGCCACACTGCCTATATGGGGAATGGGAGGGGGGATGCCACACTGCCTATATGAGGAATGGGAGGGGGGAATGCCAAACTGCCTTTGGGGAATGGGAGGGGGGATGCCACACTGCCTATATGAGGAATGGGAGGGGGGAATGCCAAACTGCCTTTGGGGAATGGGAGGGGGGAATGCCACATTGCCTATATGGGGAATGGGAGGGGGGAATGCCACACTGCCTATATGGGGAATGGGATACTGTATTTTAATTTATGGGGGGGGGGGGGAAGCCTTGTTATCATTGGGAGGTGCGTCCAATAAAATGTGATTCAACCTCTAACGGCTGATGACTTGAGAAGTGTTCTGATTGTCATTTACATCCGCCAATCAAGAGAGGAATACCATCTGCATAATAATTTGGAACACAGTGCACCATTCGAAATTGGACTTTTCCATGTA